>PISX010004022.1:44126-128197 GCA_004024625.1 Mellivora capensis
GTATGTCAGGCCACAGGCCTTTCATGGCCATCGCGGCTGTGTTTACACGTCGGATTTCTCCAGCCCTCACTCCTGCTGGAGCTTGTCTTTCAAGCTGGGCTTTCATCTGGAACAGACCTAAGACTTGACCAGCTTTCCCTTAGGAAACAGAAACCGCCCTCTTGAGACATATTCTGGGCACATCTTCTCTGTAGAACAGTGCAGTTCTTCTGTACCCTTTCTCAAAGACCCCAGACCCTCAGATACCTGTCTGTGTCCTCGATGACATACGCAGGCTTCCATCGTGTTCTGGACGCCCTGTTGACTGTCCTGTCTCGTCTCGCCCCAAGACACCTGGAAGGTCCACACTTCCCTCTCTGCGCCCCCTGAGCTCGTGCCCTGGCTCTGTGTCTCCAGTCACCACCCTTCAATGGGGAAAGCACGTCATGTGCACACTCTCGCCTACACCCCACGTCCCCGTGCATGTCCTGCCGAACGTGAACGCTGTCCACCCTGGCCTGGGGAGCAGGGGGACTTGGCTCTGGCCCTTCTTGGCTTCATCGTGAACTTTTCCAGGTCTCATCTTAATGATACCTACCTTGAAGGTTAGGGATCCAACAAGATAATGAGAGGGTCCTAGCCACTCAGAGCAGGCTAATGTGAAGAATTACAGAATTTTTAAGAGCCCAGGACAACAAGACAGTGGGTTGATATGCAGAGGTCCCTCGGCATCACACAGGTGCTAAGTGACAGCTGGGATTTGAGCTCAGGTCTGTGGGTTCCCTATTCGCCATTGTGTTCTAGCCCTAAGTCTGTTCCGTGTGGTGTGGGCTAAGTTGAGGTGACCTCAGTCACAGACTCTCCTACTCTGCTACCTCGGGATGATGGGAACACTTCAACGTGGGAATCCACGGTTGTAACAGGAGGGCCTCTGGCTGCAAGGAACTGGAAACTCAGTGAGTTGGCTGTTATTTTTCCTACACAGCGAGGGTGGCTGTGACTTGTATTCTTGCAAGTGTTTGAGAATGCCATCAGAGAGCCAGTCTCCGTCCCTCTCTCCTCTGCTTTCTTGGCGTCTTGGTTATCTTTAATGTTCAGCACCTTGGTGTCACAAAGTGGCTGCTGCAACTCCAGCCTTCCCTCCTGTGTTGAAGGCAGCAAGTGGGGAGAGGAGCTGCCCTGGCTAAAACCCCCACGTCGGACCTCTGAGACCCCATTGCCCAGAACCGGGTTGTATGCCGACCACCAGCTGCAAGGCATGCTGGGAAAGTGAGCAGGAGAGCCACAGTTGGCTTCGATGAACGAGGGTTCAGTCTCTGTCTTTCTTCTTCCCCAGAGAAGAAATGTCCCACACAGGACCCCTCTCCAGGAACCTCTTTCTGAGCACCTTTCTGCAGGAGCATGGCCCGGAAGTGCTGGAGGTCCCTGGCATGACTGATCTCGTGGAGTATTATGATCCGGGGCCCTCCCCTAACAGGTAGGTCCCGTCAACACTCCGCGGGCCCCACCCACTCCCATTTCTGGCCAGTGACCTTGGGGGTACAGTTGGAAGAGCAGGGCCCCAGGGCGGAAATTCCCCAGGTGTGCTCATGGAGGCAGGTGCCCCGGGCGGCCCACAGAGGCCCTCGGCTTCCAGCATATTCCCAGGATGGACCTTGGGCACTGCCGCCAAAATGGCTTAAACCTCTGGCTTTAGGACTGGGTATCTCCTGGCCCTCAGTGATCATGATGTCTCATCAAGGCCTCTTGATGAGATGGTTCTAATTTTAGAAAATCAGAAGTAGCCCAAGGAAGCCTCTTCATACACAGGGTCTGGGGCCCAGGCTGCCGGGACAGTGAAGAGGGGATCTTCCCAGGGCTGGCCCCAGGTTCCAGGTGCTTCCCTTCTGCTTTAGGTCTCAGGAGTCTCTTAGGCATTAGAGCCTGGACCTGGGGATTGGGGCTGGCTGGGATTTTAGAGCTGGAGGGACCTGAAAATCTGCCTCTTGCCCTGTCCTGCTCCACTTGGAAATGACAACAGGGGATGTTCAGCATGGGGCACTGTCTTCCTGAGGTCCCACGGGGTATTGAGATAGAGGTGGGACCTCAGCCCCCTGCCTGAGATTGCCAGCCAGACCTCCCCAGCCTCCCATCCAACCTTCCGGCACCTCTGGAATAGAGAGCACGGACCTCAGAGAGACTGGGCAGGTGGCTGGGGCTGAGCTGGGAGCCACTGGGACGCCTGTCCACCTGGAAATTCCCAGATGGAATGTGGGCAAAGCCCTGAGAGCAGGACTGAGCCCAGCCTGGAGGGTGTAGGATCTGGAGGTCAGGTGTGAGTGCTCGGACCTCCTTCCCATCCAGGATTCGGTCAGTGAGAGGAGGGAACTGGTTAGCCCCTCCCTTCTGAAAAGGGTGATGACAACAGGTGGTTTCACGATTGGGGCCGCAGGGGACAGGTCCTAGAATCCCTCCCCATGAGGAGGAGGGAAAATCGAGACCCTGTGGGAAGCCAGTCCCAGTTCTGGGGGGTTCAGGAGCCCCAGCACGCCCAGCCCCATTGCCCACCTTTGCCAACATTCCTGGCGAGCCTTCAGGTGGGTGGCCTCTCCCAGGGCTCCCCAACCCTCAGTGTTCCTTGGAGGGAGAGGAAGGCTATGACAGGAAGGCGCATCTGCTGTTCACAGGCCCTGATTGTGTCTCTGCCCTCCCACAAGACGAGAGGCGTGGAGTCCCCCCAGGGATGGGACCTCGCTGGTCTTTTCTGAAGCAAAGCAGGAGCCAGAGGAGGGGTGCGTGAAGGTTCCCACCTCGCTCTGTGCCACACCTTGCCTCCTAGAAACCTGGGGCCCGATCTGCAAGGCGGGCCCAGGTATGCGGGGGGGTCACCGCACGGCTACACCCCTAATTCTCCATGCCGTCCCGCAGCAGCAACCCTGACGCTGTGGCCATGCGGCTGGCCTTCATCGGGGACGAGATGGAAGTGAGATGGATGCTGCCCCGTGTTGGCGAGCTGCCCGGAATGGCCATGCACAGGTGGGCGGCCCCCAGGCCCTGGGAGGAGAACCGCTCCCCTCCCGGGCAGCCCTGCATCCCTCCGCCAGGAGTCCCCAGCCCCTGCACCGCAGCAGCAAAGCAGAACCCAAGTGCCTTTCTCTGCTGCTTCATCAAGCCAAGACCGAACTTTTCTCAAAGGGTCTTGACTTAAAATGCTGACGGGAAGGTGGTGAGCTCAGCAGAGCTGTGTGTCCTGCTTGGTGGCCTCTGTTCCAAGCCCACTGTGCTTTCATGGTTGGCCAGCATCTCTGGGGGTTTTCAGATGCTCACAGGACTACTCAGGCTGGGGGTGTACAAGCCCACCTCGGGGCCACAGCAGTGTGGTCTCTTGGTCCCCAGAGAGGTAGCCTTCTGCTGGGGTGCCTGGGGCCTCCATCAGAGCAAGGGACAGCTCCCCTCTAGGGGGGAGGATGTGTCTCCTTGGGCCTGTGAGCTGTGGAGCCTTTTCCCCATGGCCGGCTTCAGAACCCCAGACCAACCTCCCGTGGACTGGTGGGCAGAGGAAGGAAACAGGAAGTCAGATGACCGTGGAGAGCGACCCTCGTTGGCGGAGCCACCAGAGCAAGGGGACAGAGTGGCAGTGTGTGTGGGGGACATGGCCCTCTTCTCCCCACAGGGGTCCCCTAAAGGAAAGGCTGCAGCCCTGTCCCTGTGCCCGCAGTAATGGCCCTGCTCCTCTTTGTCACAGCTTGGCTTTTACCTACAACCAGATGGGCCTGAGAGGTGTGCTCCGAAGTTTCATGGATGGTCTCACTAATCTCAGGGAGCACATACGGATCTGGAGCTTCCTGACCTTCAGGAACAGGGTAACTAAACCTTGAGATTGACTTACCGCCTGTACATGGTGCTGCTCGTAGCTCTGGAGTGGCCAGTTGCCACAGACCCTACCCCTCCCTGTTGTCCTCCCTGCTTCCCCCCTTCTGCTGGGCTCGGGCTTTGAGACCTGTGGTTCACGGACTCGGTGCTTGGACTCTGCAGTGTGTTTAGCTGCTTCCACGCCTGTTCCCTGCTGTTCCCCCTCCACACACACAATGCCTTCCGCTGGGGAATGAACGGGATCCTGCAGCTGCGTCCCCTCCTGAGCCACTTGCCTGGCCACTCCTCCTCCCTCCCACCAGCGCCAGGGAGGGTCCCTCCATCAGCTCATGCTCCCACCATCCCCAGCCGATAAGCAGCCTGGGTGGGGCTGGCTTCTCCTCCTCTGTCCTCTGTCGCGTCCTCGGCCATCTCCCCACTTGCCTGTGCTGCTCTTCCTGGTTTTTGTCCCCAACCGGTCCGGTTTGGAGATGCTCCTGCGTCCCCCACCTTCCCTGACTCGTCCTTCCCCACCCCCACCCCAGCCTCAGCCTCGCGGGCTCATCCCTATGTCCACACAGCGGGCATGGAAGGAGCCACCCCTGTTCCGGGCTGGAGGGCCTCACCTCTCTCCCCCCTTCATCCCACAGGTGTCCCCCAACCCAGGGCGAGGGCTGGTGCTGTCCCTGCTGCTGCTGGTGGTGCTGCTGCTAGGCTGGGGGCTTCAGGTCTTCCAGTGACGCCAGCTGCTGCTCGGGGCAGGGGGCGGGGCTGGCCTCGGCCCCCCCTGGCCGCCACCCTGGAGGTGGCCTTACTGGGTTTGTTGTCTTTTTAACGGGTTTTCTGATGATGCCTTTTTTATATTTAAAACCGAGTGCTGGGACACTACTGAGGTTTCATACTAGTTTTGTTCTTTTTCTTTTTGTAAGAGAAATGAATTCATTATACCTGTGGGGTCGTTGCTGGTTAACTGCCCGTGCCAAGGCCTGGCTGGGCCTGCTCTCCTGGCTCCAGCCCACCGTGTGGTGGCCTGTCCCGGGAAGGAGCCTTCCTCTCGCTGGGGGGCCCCGTGGCGGGCCGTGGGGGGAGTGCTGGCCACACCCCCGTGTCTGTGATGCCCGGGGCAAAGAGAAAATCTGCTGGAATAGATTTCTGAGGGGTGAGGAGAGCTCAATAAAATGTTGGTTTCCAGCCTGGTCTCTGGTCCTCTCTGGGGGTTTGTCCCATGGGTTGCCTCTTGCCCCCGGCGCGAGAATCAAGGGGGGAGGGGAGAGAAGGGGCAGGGCGTGCGCCTAGCCACCTGTGCGTGATCACACACCTGCAGGCTCTTTCCTGCACCTGCTGTCATGAAGTTTGGCCCGACACAATCAGGTTTACGCCGCCTCCTGTCATGCCCGGTGCCTGAAATGTACCATTAGGGATTATTTCCTTTGGGCTGTTAGGCTCTTATAATGGGGCTGCCTCCCCTCCCCACATTTGCTCATCCAGCACTCCCTGCTGGAGCAGTGCAGCCTGGGGGTCCACTCACACAGGTGTGCTGTGGAGAAGGGGCTAGACCAGGGGCACCCACCGCGCGGGCTCAGCCCGCTCCAGACCTGGGCCTAGTGCTGTTCCTAGCCCCTGTCGGGCCCTCTCTCCAGAACTAGAGCTCTGACTCCTCGACCCCCCACCCTGCCCCAACAGTCCCCCTATCCCAGAAGCCAACCCTGGGCTGGGGTGAGCCCCCCACCTTCGGCAGCTCCTCTTCCTGTCCCCCCAGGTCCTGGATCCAGAGAGCCTTCCCTGCCCTCCACTCAGCCCCCGAGCTGGTGCGGCAGACAGTGACTCGCTCCCAGCTGCCCCTCTGACCCTTGTGACTGAAGGGACCCTCCCAGGCACCACTGGGCTTTCCATGTCACAGTGCTCCGGAGTCTAGCCCTTCACAGCCTGACTTCACCTCCTTTCCTGTGTAAATGGTCCCTTGGGGCTATGTCAGGCCCTCCCCAAGCCTCACAGGGCGAGCCCAGAGCCGGCCAGTTCCCAGGTCCTTGCTGGGAATGTTCCATCCTGACATCCTGCTCCACCCAAAGGACACTCCACCCCTGGACAGATACCCACCAAGTTTATAGACCTGGAAGTGACCCAGGGCTTTCCCGTGTGGCTGCACTGACCCCTAGGCCCTGGGGATCCACTAGAGAATCCGTAGCTGAGGATGTGGTGAGGCCAAACCCAGATGAACCTCTTCCAGGAAGTCCTCCATAACCGCCCGGGAGCAGCTTGCTCCCAAGCACTCGCGTCAAACTCGGGTGTGCCCCCACCCTAGATGTTAAGTGTGGCTGGGGCCGCCTGCAGCTTCTCGAGGAGCTTGGGGCTCTTCAGAGCGGAGGGAATGGAATTGCTGATGCCATGGCTTCTCTCGGCAGGAGTCTAGGGACCCTCTTCCCAGATGTCCTAGGGCTTGCAACATTCTTCTTGCCCATGGATGTCAGAGGAGCCTCTACTTTGCTAGGCTTGGCCATGGGTTCTGGGGTTGTGAAGATAAGGTCCCTCAAATCTCTTTTAAGATTTTATTTATTGGGGCGCCTGGGTGGCTCAGTGGGTTAAGCCTCTGCCTTCGGCTCAGATCATGATCCCAGGGTCCTGGGATCGAGCCCTGCATCGGGCTCTCTGCTCTGCGGAGATCCTGCTTCCTCCTCTCTCTCTGCCTGCCTCTCTGCCTACTTGTGATCTCCCTCTCTCAAATAAATAAATAAAATCTAAAAAAAAAAAAAAAGATTTTATTTATTTATTTGAGAGAGGGAGAAGGTCACAGGGAGAAGCAGACTCCCGGTGGAGCTGGGAGCCCGATGTGGGACTCGATCCTGGGACTCCAGGATCATGACCTGAGCCAAAGGCAAGTTTGCTTAACCAACTGAGCCACCCAGGTGCCCCTCAAATCTCATTTTCTATTTAAAAAGCACACGAAGAAGCTAAGAACTGGGGGCTGTGTTCTGAGAGCAATAAAGGACTGAGAAAATGGGGGGTGGGGTGGGTGAGACCTGAGGACCAGGCCTGTCTGGAGCTGGCTGTGGAGAAAACGAAGGAAAGCATCCCCCAGCTAGGGGGAGCAGCACATACAAAGGCCCTGGGGTGGGAGACCTGCCCGAGCATGAGGGAGGTGGATAAACCAGCCTGGGCTGGAGTCTGATCGACTGTCTTACCTGTTCATGCCCACCCTGGGGCCGTGAGGAGCTTGCCAGTTTCTGCACCCCCACACGAGGGGCAGCCTCCTGACCTCCAAAGCCGACATGGAGCTGGCATTTGATCTGTTCAAGACGGCCCAGCCTGCAAGGGGGAAACTGAGGCCCAGAGAAGGAAGGGTCAGATCAGAGTGGCACTGGGATCTTCTGCCCACCGATGCCTTCCAGTCCAGCCTGCCGGGGGGTGGTGAGACCAAGGCCCAGATGGGGAAAGGGTCATGGTCAAACCCAGTCTGGCTGATCCACGTGGCAACTTCCACAAGCTGCAAACAGGCGTTTAGCAACAGCGATAGCAGAAATCATCCAACCCCAAAAAGGAAGGACTAGAGGCCCATCCCTCCTAGGAAGGGGGCGGGGTGACATGGTCACCCCGTGGCCTCACGTTCCCTAGACCATTGGCCCAGGATGCTCCCATCTCCTGCGGCCCCTCTGCAGCGGGGCCCAGGGGCACTGCCACGGCTTGGGGGGGGGGGCGGATACAGACCCCTACCTTCTGGGGGCCTGGGGTGGAGGCTGCTGGAAACAGTGAAGCCCCTTCCCAGAGGAGGCGACAAGGCTGCAGGGGCATGAGGGGCCCATCATCTTCGAGGTTTTAGAGGCTTTTGATCAAGGCCCTTGGTCCAGTCAAGATTTCTGGAAATGAGGAGGCAAGAGCTGATTCTCAGAGAGCACGTGCCTAGGGAAACCCACTCCTTCCAGGCACCCAGTTCTAGGCTGGCTGAGGGAGGCAAGCCGCTGGGAAGAGAAACGAGCCCAGGGTCTCCACGGGCGTGGGACACAAACATTGTAGCAGGTGTGACTCCTGCCTCGGGCCGGGCCAGCACCATGGGACCAATGATCTCCTCGAGGGGGCAGACACTGGCCCAGATCCTGCCGGGAACAGGCCCTCACCCTGGACCCTGGGCTCCCCCCAGAACTCCTCTCCCCACCCCGTGCTTCTGGCACTCACCCGGACTCAAAGTCTGCAGGGGTGGGGAGGGCGAGGGCCCATCTACCCCGCCCAGGGCTCCCACAGTGGAGGTGAGCACTGCCTGCCCGCACCTTTGGGTTCCCCCTCTAGGCGGCCCCTGCAGTGTTGGCAGAGACGTTGCCAGCTTTCTGGAACAACCTTAAGGCAGCACCATATGCCCTTTGATTGCTGTTCCTTCTCCCTCCTCTGGCCTAGAGTCTGGCTGGACCCTGAGGAGAAGGGCCGAGCCCAGAGAAGCACGAAGGCCTGCCACGCGGGAACACTCACCCTCTGCCGCTTCTCCGGGGCTCCCTTACATGGGACCATGCTCCGCAGTGTGACTGCGATGCCATCCTGCCCACAGCACAGCCAGAGCACCTGAGCCCAGACTGCAGAGAGTCCCAGGGTCGCTGGCCACCGCAGCGCTCGGAAGAGGGTTCCCACAGACTCCGCACTCTAAAAATAATAGCAAGGTTCGGGCAATCCTCTGGGTCCCCTCCCTCTTAGGGAGCTCTGCACTATTGCTCTGCAAACTTCGCTTTGCTGCCCACCAAAAATAATAACAACAATAATAGCAAGGTTCTTTGTGAATGGTTTCTTTTTTTTAAGATTTTATTTGACAGAGAGAGAGATGACAAGTAGGCAGAGAGGCAGGCAGAGAGAGAGGAGGAAGCAGGCTCCCTAATGAGCAGAGAGCCCGATGCGGGGCTCGATCCCAGGACTCCGGGACCATGACCTGAGCTGAAGCCAGAGGCTTAACCCACTGAGCCACCCAGGCGCCCCACGAATGTTTGAAAATTTCTAAAATAGGAGTTTTATGAGATTGTTCTCCACTGAACTCCAGAGAACACTCAGACTCGGGCCATGGGAAAAATCAGTTTCCCTCAACCTGTGCAGGGCTCTCGGCCAGGGCTGTGGACACACATGGGCATGTCGGGGGGTCACGACGTCTGGAAGGGCTCCTGGCACAGAGTGGCCGGGAGCCAGGACAGCGGCTCACGCTGCGAGCGACAGTCCCAAGCAACGCAGGCCAGTTCTGTGCAGAGGCTGACGGGGCCCCTGCTGAGAAACCCTGCAGAACTGAAAATGTGAAACCTACCCGGGATTTGACAGGTGTCTACACCACAGCCAACATTCATGGACAAAGAGATCTCACACCCGGATGAGTTTCCCACTATGGCTGACAGGTGAAAAAGCCACCGAGACATCCAGAACATGACTTCCGCTTGTTATCAGAGCAGGAGCCACAAATGTCCAGAACCTTCGTCTGCTCCCAGGGTGTGGCTGTGCCACGGGAGGTCACAGGCACGGAGCAGACCCTTAGCGATCACCGTCTGTAGGGAAACAGGGCCCTCAGCCAGCCTCCCTAAACCCTTCCTGCCTGGCTAAGGACCTCTTCCCCCCAAGGGGGAGGCCACTCACTCACAGGCAGCCGGCAGGCACTCAGTACCGGCTGTTGGGAAGATAAACCAATGCGGGACGGAGTCTCCCCGCGACAGAGTGTGGGATGGACAGAATGGCTGCCAAGGCCAGCTACGTCTGGAAGCCCTTTGCTTCAGTGACGAAAGGGCTAAGATTCCGGCTGCGGGGGCGCATGGGCTCGTGGGGCAGTGGGGGCCCCTCTGGCACTGGCCTGCCAGGCTGGTGGCCACGCCAGTATGCCCTCAGCCCCCACGTGGTGATGGAGTAGGGCGAGACAGGCCACAGGCCGAGCCTTCCCAGCCTCCTGAGCACACCTGCTGGCTGGGTGGTCTCAGACCATTTTACAAAGAAGCCCAGAGGTGTGAGGTGTGCCTCCGGGGTCCCTGGGACTCTTCTGGCCCTGCTGCGGCTTCACCCCTCAGCCCTGGAGCATATCTCAGGGGAAGAAACGGACCTGGGCAGGTCAAGAAATACTCGCTTTCGGGCGTTTTATGTGGCCTTTGCGAACAGTGCCTCCCAGTCACCTGGACGAGGAGGCTTAGGGACAGACAGGGCAGGTCCAGGCCCGCTGCAGCGCCCACTGGGTCCCCTTCTCCCTCCTAAGCTGCGCCCCTACCTCCCCAGGCACCAGGAGATCCCACCGCGGGGGCGGGGGGCCCGGTCTAGGTCCCGTCATCCTCTAGCACCTCCACGTGCCTGTATGACTTCCAGGCCTGCAGGTTACAGCTCTTCAGGACGGCTCCCAGCTGCTTCCCAGGGCCCACTTCAAAGGTCTGGGGGAACTCCGTGCCTCTCTTCCTCTCGTAAATGGCATGCATCGTCTGCTCCCACTTCACCGGGGAGACCACCTGCCGCACCAGCAGCTTCTGGATGTGTCTGGGGTGCATGTATCTGTTCCCGTCGACGTTTGAGTGGACGGACACCAGAGGCTTCCTGATACCGATCGACTTTAGAACTTGTGCGAGGGGCTCCGAGGCCGGCTCCATGAGGCGGGTATGGAAGCCCCCGCTAACCGGCAGCATCTTGGTGCGCCTGAAGTGATACTTGGAGGAATTCTCCCGCAGGAACTGCAGTGCCTAGAAGAAAAAGAAAGGAAGTTTTAGCCAAGGACATCTTAGGGGAGGAAACACATGGCGAGGCAGCCGCCACTGGCCCGGGTCCTGCGGACAGAAGATGCTATGGGCACATCCACACGCTTCACCCCACAGACAGCTGCGAGGATGGGCTCCCTTCCCCTCTTTGTTCCAGTACAAACCAGTCGTGTACACGGCGGCCCAGAAGTCCTCCTCTGGGGCCGTGACTGTTCATACAGCCCACCTGGGCAGGCGGCCCCGATGGGGCTGAAAGGTTGAGGCTGGGAAGCGTGTCCACCCCAGCACCCCACTCCCACTCAGCCTCTCGCCGTCTGTCATCCACAAAATGAGCACAATCTCAGCGGCTTCATGGGGTTGCTGGGAGGCGATGGGAAGGGAGGTGTGAAAGAGTCTGACAACAGTGAGAACACACTGTCTAGTGAGAGTTTTCAATTATAAGCCCGCTACCCTTCACGGTTTTTAACAAGCCCGTTTTCTTATTACGCTGTAACCCTCGAGATGAAAATTCTGGAGACTCCAAGCCTCGTGTCTTTCGATCAGAAGCCCATCATCTGAGCTTACTCTAGAGAAGAAAGGAGCTCTGTCTCCTGGAAGCCAAAAGCCTTGCCTTGAAGGGCGTCTCAGCTCAGAAGGGGCCTCCCAGGCTAAGAGGCCCGAACTTGGCCCTGTTTGCAAACAACATAATTCCCAAATATTTTAAAAACATGAGATATTCTTAAGAGACCCTAGGCCTTCAGGACGCGGCCTGGGGCCTGTCACCCAGATGGCCCTTCCCGCCGAAGGGCTTCCTGTGGCTGATCTGTCGCCGTCTCTCTGGCCGTCTCTGGCCTGTCACCATCCGCAGCGGCGCGGGGGCTGGGCCCGCTGTTCCTGGGAAGACTGAGGTGAGTCAAGGTCCCAGCAGCTGCCTGACCTTGGGTGATTGGGCCTTACCTCTCCGTGCCTCAGTTCCCTCATCTAGAAAAGGGGGAGCCCCCTAGTTATCTCACAGGTTATCAAGGTAAACTCTGGCGCCCACGTGCGACGTGACGGTCAGCAATTGTCTTATGTGCCAAGCCCATCCAGGTACACTGGAAAAAACCATGTGACGGGATGGCTGCGTGTGCCCCCGGAGGGCAGGAAGGGTTCGGATGTCCCGCTGGATGGCACTTGCTCACCTGTCTCTGTGGGCCCTGCCATCACTTCAGTATCTCCAAGTGCTTTCCGCGTATAAGGCCTCTGGACTCATCTGGGCACATCCTAGGTGGGGCCCACAGGAGTCAAGGCCAAGGCCACAGCCTCAGGGCCCCAGGAGGCAGAGGCCAAGGGTTTTTTGTCCCATCATCCGTGGTTGCAAAGGGATCCTCCTGCTCAGGGAAGCCCTGCCCTCACCTGAGCTCTTTGCTTTGGCACCGGAAGGCGAATGCTGAGAATCCGAGGGGTCATCCACCCGCGTACCCAGCTGTCCGGGAGCTGCACGAGGAGACGCCAGCCCTGGTTTGGGGCCCCTCCCCACCCACTTCTGGGGGTTTCCAAGGCCGTTAATGGGAACGAGCAATGAGCTCCACAAGCAGCGTGGGGCCACTGTCACCCATCTTCCTGTCCTCTTAGGACTGTCACAAGAGAGACTCGCTGGTTCTGAGGAGATTCACACAGACACCGGGCATACGGGCAAGGCCTCATGGGATGGGAGACAGAGTGCAGTCGAGTGGACAAGGAAGGTTCTAGAATGACAAGGACTGGAGCTCCGTTCTGCCGCCACCATCTCTAAGCACTAGCCTCTCGCTCTGCCTCAGCTTCCTCGTGTGTAACACATGCGTAAGACTCCCTCCTGGGGAGAACCAGGACGCAAGCAAGGCCTATAGGACTCGAGTGGTGTAGACACGGGCCTTGCAGCTGTAGCCCCTGGTGTGGGATCAGCATCCTGGGGCCAGGCCCCAGCTGCCCTTTGCCATCGGCTGGTCGCGGCCTCCCTGCTGGGGACACCCTCTTCCCGCAAACACACCCTCCACACACCATTTCGGTGTCGCCTCCTGAGGCCTCCTGGCAGCCAACCTGACCCCCGCTGTGCCCCAAACACACAGTCACCCGTTCCTGGCTTGTCGGTCCATTTCCCCTCAGTGCTTGTTACAGAGGAGCTGCTTGAGAGATGTCTAGGGAAGCGTGAATGGAAGGAAGGACAGAAGGAAAGAAAAAGAACTTGAACTTGGAATAAAAGCAGACCCCTAAGATAAGGCACAGTGGGGCAGAGTAACCTAGCAGGAATGGCTCCTCCTTTTGCTAAGGGAGCAACCAGAGGTTGTGAGAACCCCAGAATTTACTACAGGAAGGCCCTGGGGATCATCTGGTCCAACCCCCTTACCTTCTAGGAGGGCTGGGTGATTTGCTCAAGGTCCTGGCCTATGCATGGTGCAGTGGGGATGGCATCCCAGCCTCTTGCCTCCCTCTGCAGGGCTCGCACTTCCCCCCTACTCCATCGCTCTGGCCCCCACCCTTGCCCTCAAATACTTCCCAGAGACCACAGCTTGGCAGAGTACCCATCACACCACCATGGGCTTCCTAGTGTGGGTGGGGCTGTTCCAACATTCTCTATGGACTGGGGTCTAGGAAGACTGTTCCCATCAGCACCAACCTCCAGGTGTCCTGAGATCACCCTGCAATCAGGAAAGAGGTAGTTGGCCACCTCGCACACGGGGTTCTCTATGCCCAAAGTCTTGCAGTGCTCCTGGGCTTCCAAACACGCAACGTTGAACTTGGACTGAGGCTGGCCGAGGACAGACAACATCCCGCTGGGGACAGCTTCCGAGGCTTCCTGCATGGCCTCAGCTCGGACTTTCACTGCATACAAACCTATCCAGAAAGAAGTGCATTTGGAAAAAATTAGGGCATGTGACGAAGGTGGGGGAAGCCCAGATCTGTGAGACGAAGCACAAGTTCACACAGTGTGCTGGAGAGGCAGACGCTGGTAGTTATTGGCAGTCCCCAGGGCCGTGGTTCTTCCTCTCTATCTACTTCGCCGAGACGGCACCACCATCCCGAGAGGCGGGTGCCGTCCTTGGCACTATACACATGAAAACACGGAGCTTGCAGCCTTAAAGCTGGCTTGCTGTAGGATGGGGGTCCTTAGCCAGGTGTGATTTTGCCTCAAGGCAAGGTCTGGGGGCAATTGCGATTGTCACAACAGCCGAGTGTGTGCGTGGAGGGGAGCAGGTATGGATGCTACGGACATCTGGGGGGCAGAAGTCAGGGAGGCCGCCCCGCATCCTACAATGCAGGGCCCCCCCACCAAGTTAGTATCTGGTCCAAATGTCGACAGGCTGCTGGTGAGAAAGCCTGGTGCAGGGAGCGGGGTACACAGGAGTAGACTCTGAGCCATATATACTGTTTTGGACAAGTCATGACCTTTCCGGTCAAATTTTCAGTTAGTAGAATGAGGAAGATACTATCTAATCTGCCTGGATTGTTGCGAAAACTGGGAATGAAAGTTTCAATACCCCAGGAATCCCATACATTAGGCTTTACTGCCCTCACTTGGAGCTGGAGAAGCTGCCACTGCCAAGGGCAAATGAAGAGCAACGCAGAGCCCCTGGCACGTGCGGCTCAAGTGCAAGGTGAGGACAGGGCCGTGCCCGGGGCAGGCAGCTCCAACCATCATGATGGAAGAAGGCCTGTGACGACTGGACGTCTGTCCTCCTGGTCCTGCTGGGTCTGCTCCCTGGGGGAGAGGATGACGTGGCCAAGGAGAGGTTAAGGGACTAGTCCAGTTTCCTGGGACCACAGAGAGGGTCTGAGGAGCACAGCCTGCTCCCTTCCTAACACATCTGCCTTCCCTCAGCACCTACATACATGTGTACTGGACTCTTGGCCCCTAACACAGACGGAGCAAACTGCGGAGCAAATACAATGACAGCCGGAGGTAGGAAGTAGCTGAGAACCCACAGGAAAGTGGGGAGGGCACAGGGAAGTCCTCCCGTGCAGGCGTTAACAACTGCAAAATGTCAAGTGAAAAAACACAGGACATACATGGGCTCTAGCTCTGCATTTATGTGCACAGAAAACCGTGTGTGTACGGAACAGTTTTATTCAGAGATGTGAATGTGCAGCATTTTTTATCATTTCCTTAACCGTGCTATAATGCTGTTATTTTAAAAACACTGAAGTTAAAAAAAATAAAACACTGAAGTAAAAGTCACATAAAATATAATCTGTTTCAAATGTGTAGTTCACTGGTAAACCACCAGCTTGCTGTAGTTTCAAAGCTTTCCCTCCCTCCATAAAACACCCCCATCTCTCCTTTCCTCTGCCCTCCACCCCCGGAACCTCTAGCTGCTGTCTCTGGATTTGCACATTCTGGACATTTCACACAAAAGGGGCGCCTCTCTCACCGAGCAGGCTTTGGAGGCTCATCCAGGTAGTGGCTCGCATCAGCCCTTTATCCCTGTTACGGCTGAAGGACACTCATTGCACAGACGGAGCACGATTTGTTCTGATGAGGGGCATGTGGACTGTTTCCATCTTGGGGCTATTTTGAATGCTGTTGGGAATGTTTGTGTACAGGTCTTTCTGTGTGGACATACGTTTTTATTTGTTAGGCATATACCTGCAGAACCACTGGGCCGTACCGTAATTCTGTGTGCAACGGCTTGAACCGTCAAACTGGTTTCCACAGTGGCTGCACCATTTTACACTCTAGCCACGTCTGCAGGTCCTATTTTCCCCCCTTTGTAAGATTTTTCTTTATTTATTTGGGTGCGGAAGAACACAAGGGGAGAGTGAAAGAAAGAAGCAGGCTCCCTGCTAAGGAGCCTGATCCGGGACTTGATCCCAGGACCCTGAGATCATGACCTGAGCTGAAGGCAGAGGCTTAACAGATGGAGCCACCCAGGTGTCCCTGAGGGCCCGATTTGTTCACATTCTTGCCAACACTTATTATTATTCTTATTATATATTTTTTAATTGAAGCCACCCTAGTGGGCATAAGGTATGGTTTTGATCTGCACGTCCCTAATGATTAGTGATGCTGAGTATCTCTTCGCATGCCTGTTGGCCGTTTCTGTAGATCTCCTTTGGAGAAAGGTCTGTTCACATCCTTTGCTCGTATTTAACTATAAGTAAAACAGTTTAACTGGTTTCACTATGAGCAAAAATCTTTTTTTTTTAAATTTTTTTAAAAATTTTATTTATTTGTCAGAGAGAGAGGGAGAGAGAGAGAGTGAGCACAGGCAGACAGAGTGGCAGGCAGAGGGAGAAGCAGGCTCCCCGCGAAGCAAGGAGCCCAATGTGGGACTCGATCCCAGGACGCTGGGATCATGACCCGAGCCGAAGGCAGCCGCTTAACCAACTGAGCCACCCAGGCGTCCCCATGAGCAAAAATCTTAAGTGAAACTGGTATGCTCATGATCGAAGGTTCATTTACTTTTTCACTCCATGACTATCTGTTGGCCATCTGTCACGTGACAGGCACTGGTGCTGTGGGAGTGGACTGAGCGCACCCAGGACAGGGTGGGGGACAGTCAAGCAAGCAGAGTTCAGGAGACTACAAAAAGAAAGAAAATCCCCGACGAACCCTTCAGGCATAAAAGGGATTCAAGGTGAAGTCCTGGTCCTCCCAATGTCATTCTCACCCATGTGCTCCCTTCTCCATCACCCGAGTGGCTCCAGAATTATTTTTGGCAGTGTCCTTGGTCCCCAGGGAACCCAGCAAGAAAACACCCCAGCACAAAACCCAACCCCTTCCTGTGTACCTTCAGAAAATTCCATGGCTCCAGCAAACACTAGGGCTGCGAATTCTCCCACACTGAATCCAGCAGCAGCAACACAGTTCTCAATCACCTGTAGTGACAGATGCAGGACATGAGGCCAAGGTCTCGGGTGGGGCAGGGGGTTCAGTCCCCGGCTCTGCGCTGCCAGCCAGCAGGGTGTTCAGAGGCTCAAGGAGCCAGGAGTAGGGAGCCACCAGCCTGGTGCTCTGGCTAGAATTGGACCCAAACAGAAGTGGCCTTGACAAGCCCCGAACCAGCCCTTTTACTGATGAGGAACTTTGCTGGCAAGTTAAAGCCCGCTGCCTGATTCTGGTGGAGCTATGTCTCCAACCCAGGGCTCTGGATTCTTCTGCCTCTGCCCTGGAGATGCCTCTCAGGCCGAGGGAGCCGGAGGGAGCTACGCAGAGGAGAGAGTGACTCAGTCTCTTGAGTTTGAATCTTAGCTTGGGAGAGTTCTCTCACTTCGAGCCTTGGCTGTCCCATCTGCGGGATGGGGAAAGGGCAGGATCTACCTCACAGGGCTCCTGGGATGACACCAAAATAATGTCTCTCAAGCGCTTAAGCACAGATCTGGCGGAGGGTAAGGGCTCCGTGAATGCCACAACCACCACTTCACTAATTCTGTTACGTGTCCCAGTCTCCTTGCCTCACCCTCAAAGTAACTGTATTTCTCCCACGCGGTTGTCGTGAGAACGGAGTGCAGGGTTCACAGCAGGAGCATCACGTTTACACGTTTACTGTGCTGATATTATCAAATGATAACAGCCACCAATTCGCACCTTCCAGTGCAGTGACATAATCCACCATGCTCTTAATGGGCCCTCATTTAAGGTCGGAGTTCATCCTTCTAAAATCATTTAGTAACAAATGACTGAGGATCATTTAAAATCGTTCAGGGGCGGGGCGCCTGCGTGGCTCAGTGGGTTAAGCCTCTGCCTTTGGCTCAGGTCATGATCTCGGGGTCCTGGGATCGAGTCCCGCATCGGGCTCTCTGCTCAGTGGGGAGCCTGCTTGTGATCTCTGTCAAATAAATAAATACAATCTTAAAAAATTTAAAAAAACAACCGTTCAGGGGCATAAGGAGGGCACTGATGGAACGAGCACGGGGTGTTATATGCACCTGCGGAATCACTGAACTCTACCTCGGAAACCGATAAAACGTTACATGTTAATTAACTGAATTCAAGTAAAAAAAAAAGTAAAAAGAAACACACACACAAAATAAATAAACATTTAAAAATAGCAGCCCAGGCTCTGTAGGTGGGACATGCGATTCTTGATCTGGGGGTCGTGAGTTTGGGCCCCAGGGTGGGTGTAGAGAATAGGAGTAATAATAATAATAACTTTAAAAAATTAGAATGAAACCGCAGTCCAGCCCAGACTCCTCAGCCCCTTTCCCTGCTGTTTTCCGCCCAGCAACACCGCACTCAACACGCCCAGCCGTTCACGCCGTGTTTCTTCACCACCCCCTCCCCGAACGCGCGGGCTGCCCCCGCGCCGTGGCCCCGCTCCCACCTCGGCGGGAACTCGACGAGCCTCCGCCCGCCGCGTCCCACACGGGAGCGCGCGCCTGGCAGGTGGGAGCCCGGGCACGGCGCCTCCTCCCCGGCGGGCGGCGGGGCGGCGGGCCTCACCGCGGGCTGCAGGTGATGCAGCTTCTCCACGGCGGCCAGCGAGGCCACGAAGACGGCGGGCTGGCAGTGCGCCGTGCGGTCCAGGGCCTCCTGCGGCCCGTGCAGGCTCAGCTCCAGCAGGTCGTAGCCCAGCACGCTGCGGGCGGCGGCGTAGAGCTCGCGGACGCGCGGGTAGCGGAGCAGCCCCCGGCCCATGCCCACCACCTGGCTGCCCTGGCCCGGGAAGAGCAGCACCGAGCACTGGCCCGGCGGCCGCCGCGCCGCCGCCTCCCGCGGCTCTTCCTCGGCGGCCGTGGCGTCTCGCAGCAGCTCCGCCACGTCCACGGCGCGCGGCGGGGGCAGCGGGAAGTCCGCGGCGCCGCGGCGGCCGCCCGCGCCCCAGCCCCGCGCCCACGCGGCCCGCGCCACCCGCAGGCTCATGGTGAGGCCGAGGCCCGCCGCGCGTTACCCGGGCGACGGGGGCCGAGGGGCGGTGGCGCGGCGCGGTCCCTGACGCATTTCCCGCCGGGCGGGCCGCGGCACCCGGGGGCGGGAAGAAAGGTTCCGCGCGGACGAGTTCCGGCCCCAGCCGCGTAGGGAGGCCCGCGCCGCCCCGCCGTCCTCGCGCAGATCCCGAACGGACAGCGAACGCAATGTCTCTTTCCACCTCGCCTGTGAAGCGGGTTTGAGACGCGTCCACGTTGCTTCTCCGTTTGGTTTCTCAGCCGCGCCGTGCAGTCCGCAAGCGAGCCGCTCTGCCCGCGTCTCCCCTGCAAACCGCGCGGGCCCGCGGAAGCCTCCGACTCGCGGCTGCCCCCCCGGACAACGCCCGGGATATTTCTCAGACATCAGCTTCCTTAATGCCTCACAACAGCGCGATGACGGGCGCTGCTTTCCTCCATCCTTGGTCGAAGGCTCGAGGCACAGGTGGTTAGAGACAGAAGCGGGATCGGAGAGGGGTTCCGGGCTTCGGAGCAGTGGAGGGCGGCGCCGTCCGGGGGGCTCACTCCGACCTCACCCCTCACCCCCACCTGCCCTCTGCTCCTGCCTGCGGGCGGGGGAGACAGACAGACACCCCCAGGCCCCAGCACACACTCGTCCTAACGAGAAAGATCTAGATGGAATTACACCAGCAAAGCGACTGCAGTGAGTTTGCCCTAAGAACCAAATGAGCAAAGCCCCAACTCTCGGAACATCCACTGCAGCCTTGCGTTTGACAAGGAAGAAGTGGGGGAAAGCCCTATATTCGACGAGAGGAGATTCAGTAAACGGGGTTAGGGCAAACCTATACCACTCTGTGGTCATCAAAGATGCGGAGGAGATTTTCAGGTTAAGACATGAGTAGAGCTCACACTGCCTCCAGGAGCCCATAAATCCGCAGGAAGGGAACCTTCTAAAGACCTTAATCTACAAGGACAGGGAGAACAGGAAAGGAAAGAATCTTTGCAAGCTGAAAAGCCGGAAGACCAGTATTACCTGACTTAGCTGACTCCAGACTGCCAAATTCTTTTTTTTTTTTTTTTTAAGATTTTATTTATTTATTTGGCAGATAGAGATCACAAGCAGGCAGAGAGGCAGGCAGGGAGAGAGGGGGAAGCAGGCTCCCTGCTGAGGAGAGCCCGATGTGGGGCTCGATCCCCGGATCCTGGGATCATGACCTGAGCTGAAGGCAGAGGCTTTAACCCATTGAGCCACCCAGGTGCCCTGGACAACCACATTCTTCTGGTCAGTGTGGAGAGCTGAGCCACCATCCTCCATACAAGAGGCTTCTCAAAAGCCTGGGGACCGGCAGCTGCTTGTAGAGCTAAGGGTGAAAGAAGGTTAAAATAAAGAGGGCTTTTTGAAGGTATCGTTGAAGAACAGATCTTTAGACCCCTGTCTCTAGCCGCTGAGTGGTGCCCCTCCCTCATTCTGGCAGACATCTGGGGTTTAGCTCTGGAAAGGGCTGGATGGGCCAGGGACATTGGTGAATGTGGGTGCTGTGCCCAAACAGGTGAATACTGAATGCGGGGGTGTTCTCCCCCACTAAGCTCCCAGAAACCCAAAGCTAGACCCTTACCCTCCACACAAGGGACTGAGGGGCTTTGGGGAATCTGACCAGTCCAAGAGGAATTTGAAAGACATTGACAGTCCTGGAAGTACCCAGATAAATGCCCCCCCCCCAAGTTCCAACTTACAGTGATGCTAAACCAACAAATGCCATCCATAGACTTATTTTCTTCCCTCCTTCTATCATGAGCAACCAGCCAAGAATTCCCAAGCATCTGAGGAAAGCCTCTTACAAACAGAAAGCAAAGCAAAACAAAAAGCCCACAACGTATAGGATTTAGAGACTGAGAAGAAAATAATTGTTTTAAGAAAACTATCACAGATAGTTGAGAGGTAAGAGAAGTTGCTATATCCATGAAAAATGACCAGAAAGTTATATTTAAAAAGAACATTTAGAAAGCAAATAAGAATCTCTTGGAAATTAAACATAGTAAAGCAGTGGGGTGCCTGGGTGGCTCAGTCCGTTAAGCGTCTGCCTTAGGCTTAGGTCCTGTTCTCAGCGTCTTGGAATTGAGCCTCACAGCAGGCTCCCTACTCAGCAGGGAGTCTGCTTCTTCCTCTCCCTTTGCCCCTCCCCCTGCTGTGTGCTCTCTCTCTCTCAAATAAATAAATGAAATCTCAAAAAAAAAAAAAATTTCTAGGGACGCCTGGGTGGCTCAGTGGGTTAAAGCCTCTGCCTTCGGCTCAGGTCATGTTCCCGGGGTCCTGGGATCGAGCCCCACATCAGCCTCTCTGCTCAGCAGGGAGCCTGCTTCCTCCTCTCTCTTTGCCTGCCTCTCTGCCTACTTGTGATCTCTATCTGTCAAATAAATAAATAAAATCTTTAAAAAAAATTTCTAAAGGAAAGCAAAGTCATGTTTAACTCACAAGTCAAATGAGAGGTGACCTTGGAGTAAACGGAGGAATCAGAGAGAATACCAGGAAGCCCCTGGGCCATTGGCAATCACCTGTTCCTTAACCTGGGGGGTGGACACTCAAGTGTCTTTTCAGTATTATTTTAAAGCGTACAGTGTTTTATATACATTTCTGTTTGTATGGAGCATTTCACAATTAAGAAAACCAAGGTAGCAAATGTTTGTTACTGTAGAAAGAGGCATCTGATTTATTGTAAGGGGAAGAAAAATTATAAAATCATTTGTAGCATGAAGGCATTCTTGTAAAGATAGGTGTGATATGCTTAGAAAAAGTCATGCAGAGGCACCTGGGTGGCTCAGTCCTTAAGTGTCTGCCTTCAGCTCAGGTCATGATCCCAGGGTCCTGGGATTGAGCCCCGCCTTGGGCTCCTTGCTCAGCAGGGAGTCCACTTCTCCCTCTCCTTCCGGCCCTCCTTCTCCCCATGCTCACGCTCTGTCGCTCTCTCTCTGTCAAATAAATAAATACAATCTTTAAAAAAAAAGAAAAAGTCGGGATGCCTGGGTGGCTCAGTTGGTTAAGTGGCTGCCTTCGGCTCAGGTCATGATCCCGGCGTCCTGGGATCCAGTCTCACATCGGGCTCCTTGCTCAGCAGGGAGCCTGCTTTGCCCTCTGCCTCTGCCTGCCACTCTGTCTGCCTGTGCTCGCTCTCTCTGACAAATAAATAAATAAAATCTTAAAAAAAAGAAAAAAGAAAAAGTCATGCAAACACTCACTGAAGTGTTGACAGTACTTTGCTCTAGGCAGTGGGAGAAGAAGTTGCTTTATTTTTTTCCTCCGTGTTTTCCAATTCCTTTGCAATAAATTTGGGTTACTCATGTAATTAAGTAAACACATAAATAAAATACAAGGATATACTGTACTTGAATCACACTTGGAAACGGGAAGCTGAATGACCCACCGGTTAAGAGTGCAGATCCTGGGGGTGCCTGAATGGGAATCCTGACTCCAAGGCTGACCAGCTGTGTGACCCCGGGATGTTCCCTACCCTCTCTGAGCCTGTGAAGCAGGGTTAATCCTCCCGGGCTTGGGAGGGTGTTTCCATGCCTTGTTCCTAGATCAACCGAGTCTACAGGTAGGTTTTGCTTTTGTCGAATCCTCTAGGGTTTGGCCCAGACCTGGCCACCCTGAGATGCTTAGTATACAAATGCCCAAGAGAGGCTCTGTGTTTAGTGCTATGGAGTTCAGAAGTCATTGCCCACTTAGAATGGGGGTGGCCCAGACTTGGGGTTCTGGAAGAGCTTTCTGGCATGACACTGGAGAGCCATCCAACTCGGACATGTGGACTTGCCCAGGGTGGGGGTGAGGTCGGGGGTGACCTAGACAGGGGCACAAACGTGGGAAAGGATGGGGTGGTCAGCTTGACCCCAGGGCCAGGGAAAATGTTAGGACAGGACTGTAAGTAGTGGGAGCTTTGGAGGGTCCTCGGCAGAGGAGGGGAGTGGCAGGAACAAGAGGGGAGCTGGGGGCCAGGTGGGGGCTGCAGCTGCTGCTCAGAGGAGGGACAGTGGCTATTCCCCAGGCTCAGGAGGGGTCCGTGGGGTTGGACAGGAGGAAGAAAGCAGTAAGGGGAAGCTTCCAAGACCAGCGGGGGCAGCATCTGCAGGCAGACCTCTGGTGTGAACCCCTCTGACCCGTAGGTTGTGTGAGCTTCAGGAGGGCAGGGAACCTCCAGTGTTTGTTCTCGGCCCCTCCCTTTGGCCCTGGCATGCAGCAGACACTTGGGGGCAGAAATTTCCGGGAGCCCCATGTGTAGTAGGGGTGAGGCTGGAGGAAGCTGCCTTGTCTCCCCCCCCCCCCCCGTCTTCCGGGGGAGGTAAGGGTGCCGTTTGGCCAAGCCACAGGCACCTCCTTACAGGAAGAGGGTGAGGGCAGGCAACTTGCTGGGAGGTGTGGCCAGACCGAGTTCATCCAGTAGGGCGGGGACAGTGCCTGGGGCCACAGTACTTTGAGGGACCCAGGGAAATGTTTTAATTTCTTTTAAAATCAGGAGAAAGGGGCGCCTGGGTGGCTCAGTGGGTTAAAGCCTCTGCTGTCGGCTCAGGTCATGATCTCAGGGTCCTGGGCTCGAGCCCCGCGCATCAGGCTCTCTGCTCAGCAGGGAGCCTGCTTCCCTTCCTCTCTGCCTACTTGTGATCTCTGTCTGTCAAATAAATAAATAAAATTAAAAAAAAAATCAGAAGAAAAAGAAACAGTCCAGACTGGATTATGCTTGTCTTTATATCAAAGCAGTCGAAGCAGGAAGGGCTCACAAAGTCCAACATGGCAGGGCTTAATTTTTCCGACTGCCGCCCAGGAGGCTAGCCACTATGGCTGGGGACAAGAGTTCACATGGTCCCCCAAGGAGCAGTTTGGGCCACTTTGGCTCCTGCAGGCTGAGGGGCCCTGCTTGACCAAATTACCCCAGGGTGGCCAGGACAGACCCCGGGCTGCAATAAAGCAGCACCCACAGGCGAGCTGAGGGGTCCAAGGCCCGCTGCTGGAGGTGCCGTGCCCATCAGGGTGTGTCCCGGCCAGCTGGAGGCCACCTCTGGACCGTGACGGTTGCAGTCTCCCCTCACTGAGTGCCGAGCGTCTGCAGGTCAGCTTGCCCCATTACCCTGTGGCATCCTCATTAGTCCCACGATGTTGTGCTCATTTTACAGATGAGCAGGTGGAGGCAGAGAACCAGTCGCAGTGACTGAGCCGGGACTCAGAGGCCCGCCTGCCTCGTGCCCCGGGCACCAGTGAAAGTGACTAGGGTCTTTCTCTGGCGATGAGGGCCCAGGGCTACTGTGTGGGACAGCGTTCAGGGATTTGCTATCAGGCGCTGTAGTTCCCCTCTCTGAGGTCGGTCCCTGTTTTCCCATTTTACAAACGGGAAAGGTGAGTCTCAAGAAGCAGCGACCTGCCAGTGACACGGCCGGGACGGCGGCCACGGGAAGGACCAGGGCCACAGAGCCGCTCGGGGCCGGCCGGGGAGGTAGAGGCAGAGGGGAGGAGGCGAGGAGCCAGCTCTCCGGCCGCCGCGGCTTCCAGCCAAGCCGGGCGGGGCCGGGCCGGGGCGGGGCCTCGCGGCCGGGGCGGGGCAGGCCGGGGACCAGGGAAGCCACCTCGCGCCGCGCAGTGCCTTCCCGGAGCGCGTCCTCGTCGCCGGTGAGTGGGGACCTGGCGCCGAGGGGGCGGCCCCGCGCAGGTGCGACCCCGCTGGCGCGGGGCCGGAGGGCAAACTGAGGCAGGAGGGGGCAGGCTGGAGCTGCGGGGAGGGGACCCTAGTGGGCCACAGGGGAGCAGCACCAGGGGACTCGGTACCGGGGTGGCGGGCTGCCCGGACCCTCACCTCCGCGGTCGGGGCTCCTGTGCCGCGGGATTCCCGGGGCGAGCGGGAGTTCGGAGGAGGGGAACTGGAGCAATCCGGCCCGGCTCCGCCCCGCCCCTCCTCCGGGCCCCCGCGCCCCGCCCCCGCGCTCCGCCCCGCGCCCGCCCCGCGCCCCGCCCCGCCCCTCCGCTCGGGTCTGGCGGGAAGCGGAGCCACCGGGAGGGACCCGTCACTCCCGATTCCCGCCCATTCCGCTGTTGAGCAAGCCGGATGGCAGTGGAGGGGGAGGGCGGGGGTGGCCGAACGGGGTGCCGAGAAGGTCACGAAATGCCCTGGCTCCTGTCCACTTGAGACTTTCCGTTTCTAGGCGGGGAAACCCAGAACACCTGGGCAGGTTATTTGCGCACAGCCAGTTAAGGCCCCCGAGTGTCCTAGAACCGGGTCCCAAGCTTCCCAGTTCAGTGCTCGGGTGCGCCGTCGCCTGGACAGGGGTCTGGTGTGGGCAGAAGGTGGCCTGGGATCTGCCTGCCCGTTGCCGTCCTGCAGCGGTAGGGCGCTGGGGCTTCCGGCCGCGAACACCTTGCAGAGTTCTGGGGACCCGCCTGCTGGCCCGCCCGGCCGGGCAGCCTGTCTGGCTGGCCTGCTGGTGCGTCGCGGGACCCGTACCAGCCCAGCCACGTGCTCTACAGCCGAGGGCGGGGGCGGGGGGGCTGGGCTGGGGCCTCCCCTAGGGACCGTTGACTGCCGCTGATCCGGCAGGGTACAAGAAGGGTGCCAGGGTGCCTGGCATGCAGCAGGCTGTGGACCAAAAGACTTGGCTGGCAGAGTGTGGGCCTCGAGCCTCCAGTGCCTCTGTGGGGTGAAGTGGGGAGCCCTGCGGGGCATCGCATTGGCCGTCTGCTTCATGGAGAAACGGTGTTTGGGCACTGCCTTGAAAGGACCCCAGGAGCAAGGGGAAGGGGGGCGGGAGGCTTGTTTCCAGATGGCTGCGCAGCACACCCAGAGGGAGGCTCAGAGGGGATCCTTTGAGCTGAGGGAAACTGAGGCTCACCCAGGAGCCCCTGTCCAGGGTGACACAGTGGCAAGGGTGGGGCCAGGGTTTGAACCACTAGGATTCCAGCCTCCGCCAGCTGTGTGCTGCTGTGTCAGGGACTGAATCAGCCAGAAACCCTGGAGGGTGGGTTGCTCAGGGGTGGGGTGAGAGGCTGGGGCTCCAAGGGAGGGAGCCTCCCTTTTCCTATATACACTTTTGTCTCTTCATTATTTTGTTTTGGAATCTGTTTCTTTTATTTGTACTTTCATTTACTGATTTCTGATTGTGCAGCCATGCCTGAATATGCTCTTTGTGTTTAGAAAAGTAGTGGTTCTCGGTGGAGCAAATTCCCCCTTGTCCCTCCCAGCCCCACCCCTTCCCAGACCTCCTGGTTACCAGCTGGCAGTGGACTCCTCCCGACCTGCTGGCTGGTGTAGTGGGTACTTGCATAATGAAAAAGATTCAAGAGGTTCCAACGCAGATGATTAGCTGTGAGTCATTTTAAAAAAGAAAGGAGCTTCGGGGAGCCTGGGTGGTTCAGTGGGTTAAAGCCTCTGCCTTCAGCTCACATCATGATCCCAGAGTCCTGGGATCAAGCCCCGAATTGGGCTCTCTGCTTGGCAGAGAGCCTGCTTCCCCTCTCTCTGCCTTTCTGCCTACTTGTGATCTCGATCTGTCAAAAAAATAAATACATTTAATAAAAAAAAAAAAAAAAAGAAAGGAAGGAGCCTTAACACCAGTCTGGGGACAGCGTGGCTTGAGTGAGAGATAAGGCCTAGGAGGTCTGGGTACAGTGCGGGAGGAGGAGAGAATCAGAGAAACAAACTCTTTATTCTGTGTCGCGGGGGGGCAGTTTCTGCCACCTTCTGTAGGGGAGGCCTTGGGAAACAGGAGGGGCCCCCAGGACTCACTAGCTGAGCCCCCCACTTCACAGATGGGGACAAGGAGGCCTGGGAGGTGAGACCGTAGGGCCAGAAATGGGTCTGGAGTCTTGGCGGGGAGCAGGAGTGAAGCTACTTGAGGACAGGAGATCCTGAGGCCCCCCCCCCCACCCCGGGAGGACAGAGAGCAGAGAGGGTTTAGTTCCTGTCACTGCTGCCTTGGCTGAGAAGGGGTCTAATGCCCTATGGGGCCTGGGACACTGGTGCTGGGGCTGGAGGGAGTGAGCCTCTTGGCCCTGAGAATCTTGTGACACTGGGCTGAGGGCAGGACCGCTGAGGTAGGGTGGGAGGCCCCTCGGCCCTCTGGGCAGGCCGTGAGTGCCATGTTGGGATGAGAAGGAGGCTAAAAGAAGGAGGTGACACAGGTATCAGGTTAAGTGGCCTTGTGGCCCAAAGCTGAGGCCAGCAGACTCCCTGCTCAGGGGCGGGGGAACCCTGGGCCTGAGAGTCACACAGACGTGGAAAATTCTGGGACTCCCTGTGCCTCAGTGTCCTCATCTGGATGGTGGGACTAGTAGTGTCCCCCGTGGAGGCCAGGAGGGTGCGGCTCGGGGCCCCCAAGAGAGAAGCAGCTGGTGGAGTGAGTGAAGTCTGAGCATCAGGGTGAGCCAGCACGATCGCCACTCGTTTCCCAGAGGCCTAGAACCTTCTCCTGGTCCCAGGTCCTGAGCCCTCTGCTCTGGCCCTTCTCGGCCTCTGTTTTGGAAGCGCTCCTCGGTGAGTGGCCCCAGGCTCGGGGGTGGAGCCGCGTGTGAAGCCTTCTGCCCCTCTGACTGACCGTCCAGCGCCTGCCTGGCTGATGTCTTCCAGCCTTGGGTCTGTGCCTTGGGGCCGCTTCTTCCCCCAGAGGAAATGGGGCGAGTGGCCCCAACACGGACAGCCACAGCCCCTCACTTGTCTGATCCTCGCTTGAGCCTCCCGATGACCCCACGAAGCAGGCAGGACAGGTTGTACCGGCCTGATGTGAGGGAAACTGAGGCCCAGAGAGGAGCTTTGGCCTGGGATTGCAAAACAAATTGGAGGCAAGCCAACATCTGGCTTCACAGTCACCGCTGATGTTGATGGAAGTCAAGGGTGTGTGGGTGGCTTTGCCCTTCTACCAAGTCCTTTCCCAGTCACGGGTGCTCCCTGACTTTCCCCAGCCCTCCCGGGGACCCCATCCCAGAGCAGATCTCTCTCAGGTCTGCCTGGGCTAGCCCAGTGCAGCTGAGCGTGGCTCAGCCTGGTGGGTCCCGCAGTCGGGTGATTCAGCAGCTGGGCAGTCCCCCAGAGGCCACAGGAAGCTCCCCGTCCGGGCTTTCTCTGTGAGGCATCCGGCCTTTCTGGTTTGACCTGTGAGCTGGGCAGACTCTCTGATCCCCGAGGCCTGGCGACACCTGAGACAGCCAGGGTCTAGAAGGGGCAGCAGGAACGGGGGCAGGAACCCGGGGCTCAGACCCTGCTCTGTCACTGAGGCCCTAGGAAAGCCACCGCCCTCTGGTGGGCTGTGGTCTGTTCTGTACAGCAGGGGGCTCGGTTGATGGGCTCTGTAGGGCCCACTTGGCGGGCACCGCGGGCAAGTCCTGTGTGGCGCTTCCTGGGCACGGGCTGGGACAGGAGCGCTCCTGCCCACGGAACCTTGTGGAGAAATATGGGCCGGTGCTGCAGTGTGGGGAAGCTCAGAAACATGCTTGGTGGCAGAAGCCAGCCCCCAAAGGCCACATGTATGATTCCATTTACATGAAATGTCCAGAAAAGGTAAATCTGCCGAGACCGAGGGCAGATTGCTGGTAACCGGGGGCTGGGGAGGGAGGGCCGCGGCGTGACTGCAGTGGGTGCGGGCGTTCATTTGGCTGATGGAGATGGTTCGGAACTCGGCATGGACGGTGATGGCGAGACGTCGGAAGTGCGCCAAATGTCCCTGAATCGTGCGCTCTAAATGCTTAATTTCACGTTCCGCAGATTTTACCTCGATTAAAAAAAAAAAAATAGAAGAAAACCCCGGGACAGGAGCCACTGACAGTCTCAGAGCAGGTGTGATGTGGTGGGGGTGGGAGGCTGGGAGGGTCCCGGGGGCAGGGGGAGGAGGGGGGGTGGCGGGGGTCCGGGCGGAAGTCGGGGATAGTGCCAACTGTCATCCGAACCAGGATACTTCTTTTTTAATGTTTTACTTTGAACCAATTTTAGACTTACAGAGAAGGTACAAAAGTAGTAGAAAGAGTCCTGCCCCCAGCCGAGAAGTCACCGTGGTGTGGCCCTGGCCACCACAGCCCCCTGGAGCTCCGCCAGGTGGGGTTTTACCTTTTCGGCAAGAATACCACAGCGCATCTGTCTACCTCTGCAGACCTTATCAGGGGTTCGGGCTGCCCGTGTGTCTTGCCCTGGCGGCATTCACCTTGAGCGCCTGTAGGAGGGACGCCTCAGAGCGTGAGGGGGGCCATCAGTTTGAAACAAAGTGGGTATAAAGTGGGACCGTCCCGTGTTGTGGGAGAAGGGACAAAGGGTGACACTGAGGAGACTCGAGGTCTGGCCCACTTTGGTGCCTGACCCTCCAGCCCCTCCTCTCAGCTTGTAGGCCTCAGTTTCCCTGTCTGCATGTGAGGGTCAGGACGGCGTGAAGGCCCCCCACCTGCCCAGCCTTGTCATGTTCCAGGGGAGGCCTAGGGCTTTGACCACAGCTCCTGTGGTGGCCCGAACACTGTGACTTTGCTGTGGACCTGACATATTTGTTAGGCGGGCTGGGCAGGGCTGGGTCCCCGTGGCTGCTGAGGAGGCCTGAGCCTGCATCACGTGACCCAGTGGTGAGCCCACCGGGGCAGCCGGGTCCCGGGGATGTGTCTGGAGACCCGCCCCTAGCTGGCAGGAGCACAGAGCCAGCGTCCTCCCGGAGGTGGTGAACAGACCCTCCTGCTCACCCAGGGACAGTCCTGTGCACCCCGGAAGCCGGAGGTCAGGGCAGGAGGGCAGGGGAGGAAGGAGCACAGAGCATCTACTGCTGGGCGCCCACATCACATGCCCAGCCCTGGACGGTCATCCTCACAGCACACCTCGGTCTCGATCTTGGGGGATGGAGGGACTGTCCCAATTCTACAGGTGAGAAGACTGAGGCCGGAGGAGGGAGGAATCAGTCGGTCACTAGTGGGCAGAGCTGAAATCTGCATCTCCCATCGTCCTGTTTAAAATGATGCTCGTTGGGGCGTCTGGGCGGCTCAGTTGGTGAAGCGTCTGCCTCTGGCTCAGGTCATGATCCCGGGGTCCTGGGATCGAGCCCCACATGGGGCTCCCGGCTCAGCGGAGAGTCTGCTCCCTCTGACCCTCCCTACTCCCTTGTGCTCTGTCACTCTCTATCTCAAATAAATAAAATCTTTAAAGAAATAAACTGATGCTCATTATAGACCTTTTGGAAAACGATAAAGACAGAATTCCCACTGCCAAGGGCAGCCCTTAGAATCCCCAGCTGCCCACTGGCAGAGGGGCCCTGGGCCGATGCCTCCCCACTCCCGGCTTCGGGTCTGCACTGGCCAGTGGGATAAGAGGGGGCAGTTCCTGGGAGGGCAAGCAGCGTCAGCTCTGTGATTATGAAGGCTGTGATCAGAACACCTTCATGAATCTGTTAGTTTTTAAAATGCCTGTCCCTGTCATCTATTTTTTTTTTTTTAATTGGGGTGATTCTGTAGTCAACTTTATATGCCTCTTTCTTTGCTTAACGTTACGTTGAGAGCAATTTTTACATTATCAGAGTCTTCAAAAGCTGGATTTGGGGGGTTGAGCAGGCCTTCATGGTCCCTGCTTGTTGCGATGAAGGTTGCTTCACATTTCATGGGACTTCCCGGGGCCCCGGGCCGGCAGCTGCCCCCTGTCCCCAGGGCAGCCTTCACCCTTTGCTCCGAAGGCCTCATGATTGCACAGCCTTTCCCCTGCATCTGCTCTCCCTTCCTGTGTCCCTGTGCGGGAGGTGCTCACGGTCCCGGCCAGGGCCATCTTTTCCTTGATCCCGGATCCGGGGGTACCCTTTCCCAGTGCTGTGCTCCTCTCAGGGACTCTCCCGTTCTGTCTGCCCTGGGTCCCCGGCCCCCACCCTAGCAGGTCGAGCTGCGGGTTTGCTGAACTCCATCTGGATGGCTTCCTATCTCATGCAAACACACACCTCCAGTTTCTCCAGTTAGGATCAGAGTGTGGCAGTGGGGGCCCAGCCTCCTCATTTTATGGCGGGGAACCTGAGTCCCAGTTGGGGTGCTCACAGTCCGGGGGTCCCACAGCAGGTCCAGTCAGAGCTGGCCCGAGATGCCCAGCCAGGGTCCCCTCACCCCTTGCCATCACTCTGGACTCTCAGCCCCCACGAGCACTTCAGCCTGCTGGGGCCTCACCCTCTGCTGGGCGTCCAGTAGATCCTTGAGCAGACCTTAGGGCCGCTGGGGAAGGGGACATAGCGGATGAGCGCAATGGATAGACCTGATGACTGGGTCCCCAGCCCTCAGGGTGGCAGCACCCAGGCTGGACACAGGGCCTTTCCCTGCCTAGCCCCTTGCGAGCCTCTCAGGGTGGCCGAGGGGCCCTCGCTAGTTTTGAACTCTTGCTAACTCCTGTTCTTTCCCACCTGCCACCTCTGTGAGCCTGGGTTGCAGGGTGGGAGCAGCTTTTTGACTGGGCAGAGGCTGGCCCCAGAGTGCTGTGTGACTCCAAGCAGGCTGCTTTCCCTCTCTGACACAGAGGGAAGGAAAGGTGATTTTAGGGTGGGCTTTAGGGGGGTGGTAAAATACCCGTGTGCTTGGTAACCCCCCCACTGGGCGGGGCCCAGGTAGCCGGTGTTGCTATCTCACTCTACAGAGGGGGAAACTGAGGCCCAGAGAGTTGAAGTGACTTGCCTGAGGTCATAGGGAGGTAGTGGCGAGTCAGGATTTGAGCCAAGCTCTGTGATACAGGTTATTGAATGAATGAATGAATGAATGAATGGTGAGAGAGGGAATGAGAGATACTAGAACGTAGAGCACAGGGTGTGGGCTGATGTGGGCTTCTCAGAGTGCCGGGCTGTCATTTGGGCTGGGGAGGAAGGGCTGGGAGGCTCTCTGGGTGGAGGGGACATGAACTGGCCTTGAATCAGAGGAGGGGTCACTTGACAGGAGACCCAAGGTCAAGGGTGGGGGTGAGAGAGAGAGTACAGGATGCTGGCAGCTAGGGCAGGAGCTGAGGTGGGACCAGCTGTGGGGGTAGGGTCACCCAGAGGCTCCTGCCACTCCGGGCAGCCTTTGGGTTTGGGGGGGCGGGGCAGGAGATTTTGGGTGGAAATGTGCTCACTGGAGCCATTGCACCGGGCTGGCAGGGTCTGCCCGGGTGAACCCAGCTGCTCCCTGGCCAGGGCTTGGGGAAGCCTCGCCCCAGTTCTGGAGCACCTCCCCCTCACCCCACCCCTGTCTTCTCTTGCAGAACTTTCCAGAGCAGCAACCGCTACAACAGCAATGGCCCCGCCTTGGGTGCCCGCCATGGGCTTCACCCTGGTGCCCAGCCTGGGGGGCTTCCTGGGCTCCTACTACGTCCGCGGGGAGGGGCTCCGCTGGTATGCCAGCTTGCAGAAGCCCACGTGGCACCCGCCCCGCTGGGCGCTGGGCCCCATCTGGGGCACCCTCTACTCGGCCATGGGGTAGGTGGGCTGGGCCATTCTCTCCCACTCGAGGCCCCGGGGGCAGAGCTTCTCCTCCTTGTGCTCCTGGGGCAGCAGGCATTTTCTGGGCAGGAACTTTCTCCTCCAGGGCGTCCAGGGAGGGGCGGGCCGGATGGCTGGCACCCTGGCTGTTTTCACAACTCCAGGGGGAGGTGGGCTCAGTGTGTCAAGTTCAGACCTGGGCAGCTTCCAAGACCAGTAGTGGCAGCAACAGTAACAAGTCTCTTAACTACCGCTGTTGAGCTCAGTGCCAGGGTCTGGGTTAATTTTCAAGACCACCCACTTGACAAGGGGTCTCCTGCAGAAACCCTGTGACTACACCCCTGGAGAGGAAGAGTTGGATGGGGAGGCCACCCCCTGGTGGCTCTAGTGGGAACTGCATGCAGCCTGTGAGGCCAGCTCCCTGCCCTCCTTCTGGAATGTTCCCTGCATCCTGGGTCTAATGCCAGCCCAGTACAGGGTGGGGCTGCAGATGCCAGGCACCTGGGGAGCAGGTAGCAGAAACCAGGCTGGATGCCATGGGGTTCTGATGGGAATAGTCTGTACAACCTGGGGGTCATGTGGGCACTACCCCCAGCTAGTCCTGGGCCCTGCCCAGCCAGGCTCCCAGCTCTTCCTGTGTCCTGCTTTCTCCTCCCCGATCCTGGCCCAGGCACCTCTGGTTCTGCCTCTCCTTGCTTCAGCCTCCAGGCCTCCCCACTCCTTCTTGGCTTTCCTCCACCAGTGAGATCCTGGTAAAGCCCAAATGTGACCCTCGTCTCTCCTTAGTGGGACACTGCAGAGGCTCCCCGTGATACTGATAAGGTCAAATCTCTCATGGAGTAAAGAGCTCAGACTCTGGCCCCGGCCACCTGGGTTCAAATCCTGCCTTTACCCACCCGGTTGCGTGCCAAGAGATCTTAGTCACTTTCCCACTCCGTGCCTCAGTTTCCCCACCTGTAACACAGGGGTGATAATACTGCCCACTTCACAGCATTATCATGAAAGTGAAATGAGTTAATACTGGGAAAGAGCCAGAGCAGTACCTACATGTGTACATGCTGGGGGCCACTCGTTGTTCCTGTTAGAGGTGTAACTCCCTCCCCCTCGTGGTTCTAGGAACCCCCATGACCAGGTCCCCATCTGCCTCTTCAGCCTCACCTCTCTGCTGCCCCCCAGACCTCAGCCTCCTGGCCCACAGGCCCCGAACCTACCCCTAAGTGTTTGCAAACGCTTGTTTTCTCCCCCTAGCAGACTCGTACTTGCCCACTAAGGCCCAGCCGAAATGTCCTGTCCTCTGTGCAGGCTCCCGGTCTAGGTTAGGAGCCTCTTTCTCACTCCAGATCCTGATGATAATAATGGTGGATATTTACTGAGTGTCCCACATGCCAGGCACTGACCTAAACCCCGCCAGGATGTTAACTCAAATCCTCGCAGCAGTCCTGGGAGCAAAAAAGGCCCAGAGAAGTCAAGCAACTTCCCTGAGGTCACACAGCGGTCAGTGGTAGAGCATGGCCGAGCCACCACTGTGCCGTCCCGCAGGTGAGCATGGCTCAGGGAGGCTTTTGGTCTCTTTCCTGCTGGTGCCCTGACTGGTGGCCTCTGTTTCAGGTATGGCTCCTACATGGTCTGGAAAGAGCTGGGGGGCTTCTCGGAGGAGGCTGTGGTTCCCCTGGGTCTCTATACCGGGCAGCTGGCCTTGAACTGGGCATGGCCTCCCATCTTCTTTGGCAGCCGACAAATGGGTTGGGTAAGTGTGTCCTTGGCCAGTCTCTTTGGTCCCTGGAGATGGCCTGCGGAGGAGCGACCCTTCCTTGGGGGACATAGGGCATCACATCCTAGATGGGGGAAGGGTCTGAAGATCCGGGGGCGGGGGATGGCACATAGCATCTCTCAGGAGCTTTTAGGGGACCCGCAGCCTCCTATGGAGCCCTCAGCTGCTTTTCCTCCAGTGGAGGAAGCTTGCGGGGTTCTGACAGCACCAGATGCGCTCATTGTCTTGGTTGAAGGGCCATCGTATGGGAAAACATGATGCCTGGGGCCCTGTGTCCCTAACATGGCATGGATCAAGCGGGGGTGATTGTCCTCATTTTACAGATGGGAAACTGAGGCAGAGAACGAGGGAGGGACTTGGCTGGGTCACTCGGGGGTGGGACGGAGTGTTCCCCGGAGTGCACCCCACGAGGGGCCAGCTGGGACACACATCCGGTGAGCACAAGGAACCTCAGGCCTCCCTGTCCCCTGCCCCCGGCCCGTGTCTCTGCAGGCGCTGGTGGATCTCCTGCTGACGGGTGGGCTGGCAGGGGCCACGGCTGTGGCCTGGCACCGGGTGAGCCCGCCGGCCGCCCGCCTGCTCTACCCATACCTGGCCTGGCTGGCCTTCGCGGCCACGCTCAACTACTGCGTGTGGCGGGACAACCGAAGCTGGCGCGGGGGCCGGCGGCTCGCCGAATGAAAGCGCACCGTCCTCCGCGGACCCCAGCTGCTGCCGATCAGATGCTGCCCTGGGGGGGGGGGGGGCGGCCCATGTGCTTCTGTGGCCGCCCGGCCTGCGGGTCTGTCTGGGTCTCGGCCTCGGGTGTCACCGCTTGCTGCAGAGGTGCCCCAGGCCAAGCCTCTGTGCCAGGAACCGTGTGTCCTGCGCTTCCTGCGCCGCTCCAAGTGCGCTCTCGGAACACGGGAGGCTAGAAGCCAAATAAAGTTTGTAACCTCCTGGCAGTGGCCTTTTTACTTGGGGGGGGGCACCCCTGGCTGTGGGGAGGGAGGGGTGCTTACCCCATTGTCGGCTGTGGTCAAGCGCTTCACCGGCGCTTCTCGGGTCCCTCCCAAGACCCTCTGAGAGGCGGGGTGGCCTTCCCCGGAGCAGAGCAGCCCAGGTTCAGCCCGGAGCCCACACCCAGGCTCTGCTGTGTAGACTGGTGCACAGCAGGCCCAGGGCTCGGTCCTGTCCACTCCCTAAGCCTCCAGGAAGCTGGGCGCAGGGCATGGGCCCGTTGTCTCCCGGGGCTGCTGCCACAGGGCCCTCGCTGGTCTCAGCGGGGACGGGGCTGGGCCCAGAGCTGGGGACACGGCCCAACCTGCCCCCGGGGGGGCCGGGGGCAGCCCCGTAAACTCCAAATCGGCAGTGAGGCCCGGAGACTGTAGCCCCTCGCTGGCCCAGGCCTCCCCAGGTGGGGATGTGTCACCCCCAGCTTTGTCCAGGTCCAGGTCCTCTGCAGGCAGCCACTGGGGGCAGGGGAGGCTGGTGGAGGCCTGTCACCCAGGCAGGCTCCCGCTGGGGCGACACCCCTGCTCCAGCCGGAAGCTGTGGTCTGGGCCTCCGCTGCATTGCCGCTGGGCACCGGGGCACCAGGGCACCGGGGGGCCTGGGACCTGTGGGCCTTTGGTGGCTTGTTTTGTTTGTTGGTCACTCACACAGGCAAACGTGTTGTGTTTCACTGTCATTGGGGCAGGCCGAGTGCTCTGCTGCCGGTTCCCCGACCTTTGCCGTCTTCTCACATTCAGACGGGACCCAGTTACACTAGGAAAGCTCCGGGAGAGACAGCAGACCACACACTCAGCCGAGAGCAGGGGTGGCTCTCTCCCCGGGGCTGTCACCTCCACTGGGGCTGGGTGCTGGCAGATTGTGCCCTGCGGGGAGCACCAGCAGCAGCTCGGCCAGCTCCCAGGCCATTTCTCTGATGCTCCCCAGAGGACAGGGCTCCGATGGGGGACTCTTTGATCATCCCTTCTATTATTTCTGAAGTTCTCCAAGATGGTCTGGGTGGGGGGGGAGCCCGAAGTGTCATCCCAGGCTCCCGTGGGCCCCTCAGATGTGCTGCACTTAGCACTTACGTGCCCCTGAGACTTCTGCAATCCTTCCACTGATGCTCATGCTGGCTCTTTGTCTGTCCCACTCGCTGTGGCTTTGTTCCTCTCTAGCAGTATCCCACATGCTTCCTCCCGGCCACACAACACGTGTGGCCACAGAAATGACTAGAAAAATGGGCGAGACAGATGTACTTAGCCATTGCGTCTGCCACTTTCTTGTGATGCTCTCCCCCCACCCCAGTTCTTCCTAAGTAGACTGCCTTCTCTCCTTTTCTGAGCTTTGGCTTCCGCTAGCAACGTGATGCTTCTGACAATGTCCACGTTGGTTTGAAAGGAAAATCTATTACCTCACGGATGTCAAGTCCTTCTGGTCTGCACTCCTTCCTGGAGCTACTTCGAGCTGTTGAAGTCTTAAATCCGGGCATTTGCTTCCCTCTGTAGCCAGCTGGCCACAAAGGACACGAGACAAGGTGATTCACACAGCTCAGGAGGGCTCGGCCGGCCGGCCATCGGCAGGGACACAGCAGTGACTGTCAGGGATGTGCCGAGTGCTTTAATGTTTCCATTGGCCCCTGTGGACCTCTGGTACCAAAAGGTTCTAACTATGTCGGTGCCTCTCCAAGGAGGAGCTGCCACGTTTGGTGGTGTTTATGTGGCCACGGATCATCACTAAGGACCTTTCTAGATTTCGGTCAGCCTCTCAAGCTTTACATTTTGGATTTCTTTTGTGTGGTTCTGTAGAACTTTGGTACAACGAATACTATGGCTGTGACTCCCCGGTCAACTCCAGATGTCCAGCTCTTACAGATTTTGCACTCTGATGAATTCTGAACATGGGGGTGCCCAGGGGGCTTGGTCTGTTGGGCGTCTGCTTTTGGCTCGGGTTGTGATCTCAGGGTCCTGGGACCGAGCTCTGCGTCAGGCTCTCTGCTCAGTGGCGAGTCTGCTTCTCCCTCTTCCTCTGTCCTTCCTCCCTCTACCCCCCATGCACTCTCTCTCAGATAGTCTTTAAAAAAAATTCTCAACACAAAGTGACCCCAGTGCAGATAATACCAGAAAGAAGCATTTCCAGAGATAAGAACCATCTACACTGCAAGCGGTCTGGTCTTTAAGCACAGTGGGAGCCCTGCCTGATGCCCTTCCTCAGGTGTCGTCTGATTTCCATTAATGAGAGGCGCAAAGATGTCTAGAATTGGGGAAAAGCCCGTTTATAATTAAGAGAGCCTGGATCATGTGGTCCTCTGATCGCTGAGTATCCTGGGTAATCGGGTTTGAAGTGAACTGGTAATGAGCAGGCCCACCTCCCTGTTGGGCGTGTGGATGAATGCCCTGGTGTGAGTGCCCGTCCAGGGGGCACAGGCGGTCCCCTGCAGGGCACGTGACTATCAGTATGTTGCAGGGGGGAGTCACTGGGCTGGCCTACAGTGCTCACGCCCCTCCTGCATCCGCTCCCTGGACCCTCTGGCTGTCCAGAGCAGCTGGGGCCTCCCATTACCCCCAGCCCCAGGGTGAGGAAACAGGTAGGAAGAGAATCCCGTGTCCTGAGGCCCCAGCAGTGTGCGCTGAGCTAGGATTCAGGGCTGGCACGAGGACGAGGCTCCTGGGCACTGCCCATGATGCCGAGGTGAGCCTCAGCCCCACATCTGTCCCCGCTGTGTTCTGCACTGAAATGGAACCAGTGCTGGGGAGGAAGCTGCTGTGGTCTGAGTGTTCCCCCAAACCCCCGTGTGGAATCTTACCCTCCTGCCGTGTGATAGTCACAGGAGGTGGGGACTTCGGGAAGGGATCAGGTCACAAGGGTGGCGTCCTCATGAATGGGGTCAGTGTCCTTACAAGAGACCCCACAAAGTTCCCTTGCCCCTTCCCACGCGAGGACACAGCGAGGGTGGCCATCTGCGAACCAGGAAGAGGCCCTTCATAGACGCCAAGTCTGCCGCCCCGATCCCGGGACGCCCCCGCTCCAGAACCGTGAGGAAGGAACTTCTGTCGGGCGAAGCCCCGGGTTGTGGTTTGTTACCGCAGCCCTAACGGACCCAGACGGGCACCTGGCAGCCCAAACGCCATCTTCTCTCGTTTCTCCAAGGGGAAGGCTCGATACTTTGGTTTTCTTCCGACAACCGAACAGGAAGACAGTGGACACGCAGCGCCGGGGCTGTGGTTCCGGGGCCTCCACACAGAGAGGGAGGCCGAGGTCAAGAAGGCCTGGTTTATTATGGTACAAGTCGCATCAAGGATAGGGCAGGACGCCAGCGGCTCTCCAGGGGAAAAACCAGAGACCGTGTGTCCTGCTCACTACCTCACGGCTTGGCTGGAGGGAAGGGGCGTCTCCCCAGCCGACAGCTGCAGGTCTGGGTGACAAAGAAGATGGACACACAGCCAAGCGGGCACATGGATGGGAGGCACAGCCCAGCCCTGTTTCTTGGCTTCACAGTGAATGGAGCTCCGCGCCCCCCCCCCCCAAGGAGGGGGGTCAAACTCCCCCCCGCCCACCGTCAGCCGGGCCTGGGGCCACTGGGGCTACACAAAACACACCAGCGTCTGACTCCAAATTTCAGAAGCAAAGTTACGGAAATAACAAGAATCTTTGTATTTTCCTCCCATAAATGAAAAACTAACAAAAATCCAACATTTTGACGCTAGACTCAGGTGAAAGGTGGCACCTGATGGTGACATCAAGTTCTCCCTGGAATCGCCTTCCTCGGCTGTCCGCTGCCAGGCTCCACCGCCCACACTTGTCCCTGAGGCCCCAGCCGACGGCAGGCGAGGGGGACAGCTCCCCGTCGTATGTGGGCTCCGCAGGTGTTGCTGGGGAAACCTCGTGCTCCCCAGAACCCGCAGCCGCTAACCCCCTGGGAAATAGCAGCCCAGGAACCAGACTCTCCAGAAAAGTCCTCGGCTGAGCACAGATGGCGGTGAGGGGAGCACGGACAAGGGCCTGGGACTCAGCCCTGGGGACACCGTGCCTGGCCCTGCTCCTGACCTCGGAGGGAGGAGGACCCTGAGCCCCCTGAGGTGGCACGGGGATGACGGCCCGAGGACGAGGCTGTGCCCGAGGGAGGAGGGGAGGGGCTCGCAGAAGCAGCTCCGCCCGCTGAGGCCGGACGGAGCCCTGAGCACCTACACCAGGCGGGTGACGTGGCAGTGGCTGGGCTCGTCCAGGTACAGGGTGCCAAAGACGTCGTTGAAGAAGCCTGGGTGGTACCTGCAGGCCCGCTCACAGTCCGGGTTGAAGTTCACCTCCAGGATCTGCGGCTGCATCGCTCGCGTCCCTGACGGCACAAGAGCACAGGGCACGAGCTCCCTCCGGGCTCCGCCGCGGCCCGCTGCCCTTCCCCCTTGTGCTCCGTCCTGACCTGAAGGCCGCCCCGGAGCGGTGAGCCTCCCACCCCACGTCTCCGGTGGACGGGAGACGAGCACCATCTCAGATCTGTCTCTGTGCGCGGGGGCGGGGCAGGGCTGGATGATCGGCTTTGGGTTCAGTGGAGGGGGGTGTGGTTTGGATTACGGGGCGGGGGTGCCCCCTCACCATCTGGACGGTCGTCCCACTTGAGCATGAGGTCGATGGCATACACGGCCCGGGACGAGGGATAGTCGCAGAGGCCCAGGGGCGGCGGCTTGGCACACGCCGCTTGGAACAGCTCCGTAAAGGCCTGGAAGATCTCAGCCTGGGGGCCGGGGAGGCCGGGCTGGGGGCTGCACGGGTCTGAGGCCGGGACCACCCCCCCCAGCAGCTCCTTGTGCGCCTCACTGCCTCTACCTGAGCTGCGGCCCCAAAGCCCACCATCCCTCCTCCTCCAGCCTCATGTCTCCACCCCTGACTGCCACCTCCTTCTCCTGGCGTCTGACGACTGCTAAGCGGCCAGGCTACTGCCCCCGAGTCCCCAGTCCCCTCTGCACCGAGGTGCACGCCTGTGGGGACCAGCCTGGGTCTCTGGCTGTGCACCTGTTCCCTCCGGTCTGCCATTTCTGGGACCAGGTAGGGCCTGCTGCCAGCAGGCGGTCCCAACCGTGCTCCGAGTCCCCTCCAGAACACCCCGCCAGGCCCGGCGTGGGAGGAGCAGGACCATCCCAAGGAGGCCAAGACCCCCGCCCTGCCCACGCCCGCCCACGCGGGAAGGCCTGGCCCCTGCAGCTCTGCCCAGGACTCACCTGGACGCTCTTCCAGGGAAACTCCGGGTACTGCTTCTCAAACTCCGGGATGAACTCATCGTAGTGCACCTGCGACAGACACACGCGGCCCGTCATGCTCTGCCTGGGGCTACCTTGGGCAGGGAGCGGGGACGCCTGCCTTGCCTTGGTGTGGGGCTCTGGCACTTGCTGGGGCCGCAGGTCCGCGCCCGCAGCCTACCAGCACCCCTGCAGCTGGGCACAGATGGGAGGCAGGAGCCAGGGTCTGAGCTCCGGATCTTACTGTGACTCAGGACAGGCAGGTTTACTTGTCCAGCTCAGCGCCATCATCTGTGAAATGGGACAGTGCCCCTTGTCTGGCACGCTATCGGCGGGGCTACTGGGAGGCTGGACGGACACGGTACCACGTGGGTCTCAGAACAGTGCGCCAGAGGCAGAGGCTAGACCCAGGCCCGAGCTCACCGCTCAGCACCGGCAACAAGCACCTGAGCTCGGCAAGGTCTCTCAAGCCAAGCCTTTATCCAAAACACACGGGTGTGAGCCGGCAGTGAGCCCAGGTGCCTTCTGCAAAGGATGAGCCAGGACGGGCTCCCTACGGAATGCTGATGCTCACAACCTGTTGGCGACACAGCCCCCTACTCAGGAGCTTCCAGGAAAACACGACCCTTGGGGTGCTGAAGTGGGGCACTCCTTTCTCTCAGAGACAACTTCCAACCCCGTCCCAGGGCCCTGCGGGTGGCACAGTGTCCAGGGACCCGCCTGCAACACAGCCCGGGATAAGCAGCAGCGGCGGGGCTGGGCATTGAGCAAGGGCACGGGCGCTCTGAGGCCGCCGTCCACCCTCGAGGGCTGCTGAGACACAGGCATAGCGAGGCGTCCCCAGGAGTGTTCAGTGCAGCTCATGTACTAAAAGCAAAAACCCAAAATGACCTGAATGTCTACTAACAGGTGCATGACAAGAACATCCCAGGACAAGGACACCCCCAGCCCCATTTAACAATAATGACAGATCTCGGGGCGCCTGGAGGGCTCAGTCCTTAAGCCTCTGCCTTCAGCTCAGGTCATGATCCCAGGGTCCTGGGATCGAACCCCACATCGGGCTCTCTGCTTGGAAGGGAGCCTGCTGCTCCCTCTCCCACTCCCACTGCTTGTGTTCCCTCTCTCACTGTCTCTAGCAAATTAAAAACAAAACAAAAAACAACTTTATAAAAAGAACAATGACGAATTACACGTGATGCTCAGAAAACCACAGAAAGGTTTGCTCAACAGGACAGCATTCACGCAAAACCTTACATACATATGCGGAATCACCATTTGAATAGTTTCGGGATATACTCATGCTGAAAAGAATCGAAACACGCCTGGAACGGGTAATTATCACATTTGGAGAGCGGCCACCAAGAAGGCCACCTGCAGGCCTTGGGGTGAGCAGCGTGGGTGAGGGGGTCGGTGGCAGGGGAGCCCTACTTCCCATTGGCCTGAAACAGCCACCAACCAACCAGCAGGTCAGGGAGGACTTCGGGGATGATGTGTGAGGCAGCCTTTCTCCTCTCCTCCACCCAGAGCTGGCTCTGCCTCTGCCCGGGCTGAGCCTACCTGTCCCAGGTGTGCTAAGCTGTCCAGCCAGGGTCTGAGGCCCTCACCTCGGAAGGAGCTCTGCCCTGATGTCCCTTCACCCAAAGTGCCCAGACAGCATGGGGGACAGCATGGATGCAGGATCCAGGTAGGGTCACGGTCCAGCAGCAGCAGCCTGCCCCAGGGGCCATGTGACTTGCACCCCCTGTGCCGCCCCACCCCCACCGGTCCCCATGCTCGGGGGGTGCCGGACGGAAGGCATCTGTGCCTTCAGCTGAGACCTGCCCGGCTCGGACCTGCCACAGGCTACTGCTTCGAGATTAACACGGGTACCAGAAGGCAGCTGGTCTGCACCGTCTGCCCAGAAGCCAGGCCGAGGGGTGTGGGGTCTGGGTCCGGCCGGCGTCCACGTGAACCCACCTGCTTCAGCACCACTTCTGGGTCATAGTTCATGACGGTGAAATGCTTCTCATAGTCGTCCAGGTCGTTGAGCGCGAAGGGCCTGCAGGAGGAGCGCACGGACACAGGAGGATCCTGAGCACGGCCGCGTCCCAGTAGGGACGGGGCTCCGAGAGACCCCGCTGGACGCCCGTCCCCCCGTCGGAGTGAGGGGTGGCCCGCAGCCCCTCACAGCTTGTCTGTGAAGACACCCAGACGGCCCATGAACGTCCTCGCGACCTGGTGCCCATTTGACAGTGACAAGCCCTGCCCGTGTCCCCACCGTGGCTGATGCAGCGGGGCGAGAACTCCCGCTGGCGCACAGATCTGGGCTCAGCTGGGCCGCCTGCCGGGTGCGTGGTGGAGCAGGAGCTCCAGGACCGGCTTTCCGGCCCCCGATAAAGGGGGCCCCGTCACCCGCCCCCCAGCCAGCCTCCCAGTTACCGGTTGGAGAAGCGCAGCCAGAACACGTCGTATGCAAACAGCCTCAGGGGCTTCACTGAGCGCAGAAGCACGACGTAGCGGACATCGAACTTGACCAGCCCCACGTCTTCTCGAAGGAACAACACTGGGCTTTCGATGTACTTGGACACGACCTAGAGAACACAGACACAGGGCTGCGGCCGGCTCTCCCCTCGCCTGGGCCCGGAGGTGCCCCAACCTCGCCCCGTCGGCATCTGTCCTCACTGGCGACGGGTTCACGCCTGTGGGACATCCGGACACGGTCCCCACATCCTGGAGAAAGAGGCACGCTCCTGCTCCGGCCCCAGGAGCCCTGTGCCCTGCACCTGGCTCCTTCCTCTCTGTCTTTTCAAGCCCTGTCTAGGCTGCGGCAAGTTCCGAATCTTCACTTTCACTTTAGCTGAAGGAAAAGGTCCCACCAGTTTTCAGGTTTTGAGAACCGCATACAAGTTCTCAGCTGTAATCCCGACTCCTCGTCTGCTCCCTGGAATCCTGCTCAGCCGTCATCCCACTGGCACGCTTTCCTCGACCAATAACCGTTTGCCCATCCCCCCACCCCGATACCGTCCCCGACGGGCTCCGTGTCACTAGAGCACCCTCCTCTAGGGGCTCCCTGGCTTGGGTGCCTCCCTCCTGCTGGGCAGTCTCTCGTGGTGCAGCGAGTGGGGACTCTGAGGTCAGACACACCTGGGACAGCTCTGGACAAGGGCTTCTCCCTCCCCACCCCACTGGCCAGGGCACTGGAAGGAGCAGGGTCTGGGCTTCAGAGACACTGGGAGCCAAGCGGCCCCGGCCTCACCTTGGGGCTGCTCTCCCGGTGCCGGACGATACTGTGCAGGCTCCTGGTGACGTGGGTGTCCAGGCTGCGGGCCAGGTTCCAGGGCTTGCAGATCCAGTGGTTATCCTGGCCCCTGAGAGCACATGGGTTCGGCTAGGTGTGCCCCGCACCCACCTTCCGGGAACCACGGTCACCTTAGGAGAGGGACACCCAACCCCTCCCAGGGAGCAGCGGGAGCTGTCATAGCGGGGCTGTGATGGATCCTCACGAAGCGAGGAAGAACTTGCTTGAGCCAAGACATGGAGATGTCTGTGGCCATGGCTCCGGCCGTGCCCCGTGCCCACAGCTCTCAGTGCCGTGGCCAGCACGCAGCGGGTGTGAGCCGGGTGGGGTAGGGGGTGGGGGCTGCAGGAGTGACGGGGCCCCTCACCGCCTCTCCCGCTGCTGGAAGCAGCTCACAAACTGTGGCAGCTCGGTGCGCAGATTGAAGGTGCGGGGCAGCCACGCTGGGCCCTCGGGGCCCCCGGCCCGGCGAGCGATGGAGGCCAGGCAGTCCTTCACCGTCAGCAGGTTCTCGCAGGGAAACTGGTTCAGCAGCACGTTGGGCCTCTCCTGGCTGAGCCTCCTGTGGGGCCGAAGCACACGCACGCGGCTCAGGGGTAGCCAGGGGCTCTGGGGCGTCCCCCAACCCCGGGCCTGGCGGGGGTGGTGGTGCTCACCTGTAGTCCTTGAAGTGGGAGAAGTTGTAGAGGATGTCCGCGTCCGCCTCGCTCTGGGTGAAGGTGAAGCGCGGGTGCGTCAGGTGCCTGAGCACCTGCTGGATGTCGGTGTAGACCCTGCGGGCAGAGTCGGGCTGAACCGGCTGTGGCCCCCGCGCCCCCCGCGCCCCAGGGACTCCGGCGCTGCCCAGCCTGGGCTGGCGTGGAGGAGGAGGGGGCCAGAGGCCGGACAGGCAGTGCCGGCCCCACCCTCTCTGCTCACCTGCTGGGTGGGCCCGTGAGGATCCTTCTGACCCCGGCGTCCCCCCCTCTAAGATGGGATCACAGCCCAACTCACACTTGTCACTGGGGTGACACGGGATAACCCGAGTGTCTAACAGATGCGAGCCTGCCTCCCACATGGAACCAGGAAGGACGGACACAACCAGCCTCCCACTCACACAATGAGCACTGCTAGCTGAGAAGGGAGCTGGAGTCCAAGAGCCTGTGGGGGAGTGTGTAGCCAAGACGGGTGCCCCGGGCAAGGCCCTGTTCCATACCAGTGCTCACTGCTGCCGGTCCGGCCCGGCCCCCACTGGCCCCGGGGAAGAGATGAGGACAGAGCCCGGGGGCTCATCTGTTGGGAGGGGTGTGGTGCAGAAGCAGAAGGCGGCAAGAGGGGGGCCCAGCCTGGGACAGTAGTCCAGGGGAAGAGATGAGGTGACTGCCAGGGCCAACGCCGGCATGAAGCCCTAGGTCTGTGGCTGGAGCCTGGGGCAGGACTGGGAGCAGGAGGCCAAGACTAAGTGGGCCTCAGTGGGGCCTGTGACTCTGAGGATGGACCCACACTGGGCAGTGGGCCTGGGCACCAGAAACGGCCCCTGGGCTGCCTCAGGGAAGGGGCAGCGGGCTGGGCTGCCCATTTCTGGCGGGACCAGGCTTGGGTAGTAGCCAGAGGGAGGGACTCCCATGGAGGCAGAAGCCAGGCTGGGACCCACCTCTGAGCCTGTGCCACGTCCAGTTGGCGAGCACGGCACACCTACCTCTCACCAGTACTATGGGGTGTCTGCTTCCACCTGGCGTCCAGCCTGCCTGGCCTTGCCTCACCTGCCAGCCCACACCTGCTGGCGCCTGCAAACCGCCCCTCCCGGCAGCCTGGCCGCCTCTGCTAGGCGCCCCACGCCTTCACGGTCGGCTCAGGCTGACTCCTGGGGCAGGCCTGGCTGTTTTCACCCCAGGACCAGAGGAACACCTCACCACCCTGTCACTTTCACAGCATTCTCTCTGTGATCCTAGGACTCTGCCCTGGGCTCCTGTCACTGCCGTGCTACTGGGATACGGCAGGCTTTCTGAGCGCCTCCCTGTGCCAGGCGCCACTCTCGGAGCCGGGGGGACTCAGCGTGGGGGGGGCGGGGAGGCTCATCAGGAGCTGAGGGGAGCTACGCACTTGAAGACATGGTCGCAGGGATAGGCCACCGGACTGATGGCGAGCGGCAGCTTCTCCTTGTTCTCCTCCAAAATGGCCTAGAAAGAAAGCACTGAAGATAGAAACAGACCTCCCAGACAGGAGTGAGGGAACACATGCCACCCCCCCATCCTGGCATATCAGGTGGCACCCCTGGACCACAGGTACAGCCTTCCGACAGGCCCAGCAGCAGCCAGAGCCCTCGGACCACCCTTGCCCCAGGACTCTGGGGCTCAAGGCCCCTTAAGTGCCGAGCGACCCATTTGTGTCAAAAGAGAAATGTAAACACTGTTCAAAATCTTCAAAATCTCAGTGAACTGGCAGTTGGGAAGGCGTTAAGCCTGCTTGGCGGGAGGGAGGGGTGCTGGGTGCTAGGGGAGTGCCGGAGTGCCTTTCCAACATAAGCCCTGTGATGGTTTACAACACACCCAGACTCTGCGACACTCCCTCCGAGGCGGAAGGAGGGTGTGGGTGGGGCCGAAGGGGCTGCTCCCTAGGGCGCAGACGGGGAACAGAGGCGCTATGCGGGGAAGGCCCTGCAGCTCTCTCAGCTCCTGGGCTCTAAGACAAGCCAGCCATCCGGTCCTGGGGACACTCAGCAGCCTGGCCGAAAGGCCCCTGTGGGTTAGAGCTGAGGCCTCCCGCCACACGGCCAGCGCCCGCCCCCACCAGGCGGAAGCCAATCCTTGGCCCAGCAAAATCTCACTGATGTGGCCCCCCGACAGCCCAGCCACGCTTCGAGAGGGGCTCTGAGTCCAAAGCACCCCACCTCCTGTCCACAGAAAGTGCGTGGGATGATAAACGTGTGCTGTGTATCCCGTGATCCCGAACTCATACCAGTGACCCCCGGGGCCCAGAGCACAGGCCCAAGCTGGATGGTCAGATGGGGACAAGCGACCAGGATGCTCTGGGCAACAGAGTTCAGCCTCTGGTGGGACACCCAGGGTTGGCCCCGCCCCGCCTGCTGGAGCCACCCAAGATCAGGAAGCCTCTGGCCCTAAGGCACTGTAGTAAGGCTTCCTCCTCCGCACACACCCATTTACTAAGCCCCCACAGGTACCACTACTCTCCGGAGCTCTGAAACATGCCACGGATTCAAGACAAGTGACCACGTAGCTCCCTGCGCAGACAGTCCCACCACCACCGGCTTACATGGAATTGCCGGGAAAGGTGCCAGGAGGTCCCACCACGGCGGCCCAGCCTCTCCCAACCACGGCACCCGCAGACCGGCTGACACCCACGGTGCTTCCCATCCTCGCTCGAGCTCCTCTCATCTATCAACCGCCGAGGCCCTCGGTGAATGTGTGATGTGCCCGCGTGGGCGGGCAGATTTCAACAGCGGGGCAAGGCTTGCCCCATGGGCTGTCACAGGCCCCCTGGTGTTGTACCCCAGCTCTCCTCTGAGCTGCGCGACCTTTGGCAGGTTACTTAACCTTTCTATGCCTGTTTCCTCATCCTTAGTAAAGACTGACAGAAACAGGAACTCATGCCCTTATGCCGCAAGGACTAAAGTCACACACGCCCACGGGTGCCAACTGCAGGCGCGCTCGTGGCCTGGTTCCAAACTGCGAGCAGCCAACAGGAAGCGGTGGCAGGAGACCAGAGGGCAGGGGAGGGTGTTCCCTGTCCAGCGCTGCCTGGTCTCTTAGTGGCCATGTTCCTAGGGCTCCACGTCCTCCTGGCCCGGGGCCTCCCGAGCCCTGGCGCCCTGATTTGCCCGAGAGGCTGCCACAGGTTAAAGTGCCGCTGGTGCCAGTAGCAGCGGCACCAATGATGGTGGGACTCGCTGGGGGCTACTGTGTGCCAGAGAAGTCGCCGTGTGATGCTCGAACAGAGTCTTCACATCCCCAGGGAGGAAGAAAGAGTAGAGTCGGGATTCGTACCCAGGCCTCGTGGCCCACACCATGCCCCCCTCCCCCAGTCCTGGCAAGGAGTCCCCGAAAACGAGGAGAGCAGCACTGACCACCAGCACCCAGCTCCGACCCTCGGACAGCACAGTCCCCGGCCTCGGGCCCCGGCACCCAGGCTGGGCGGCCACAGGCGGCTCCTGCTCACTGCCTGAGCTCGGAGCCCCTGGTCTCTCAAATGTTCACAAACGCTTCACTCCCTCAGCTGGCGCTCAGTAGCATTTGGTGGCTGAAGAATGTTCCAGAAGCCACCAGGCCCCGAGGTCAGGGGCAGAGAGTCACACCTGGTAGTGCTCGTCCGGCGGCTCGGGCGTGGAGGTGCTCAAGTCCAGCAGGTCGGCGGGGACCCAGGGCAGCAGCATGCACTTCCGGATCAGAGGGTCGACCTCCCCGTAGGCAAAGTCCCGGGTCACCTCCTCTGCATCGAGACACGTGGCCCATCAGGGGGCAGCAGGAAAGCAGGACCTGGGCCGGTCCTTTGGGGTGGGCGGGTGTGGCACTTACCGCCTGTGTCCAGGTCCCGCAGGGGCCACAGCAGCGTGTAGGCCACCTGCTGGGGCATGTAGAAGAAGGGCGCGGTGGCAAAGCTGGGTGTGTCGGAGTGCTGGATGCGCGAGCCGAACTCGTCCATGATGTACCACACTGGCACCTTCTCCTCAGCCGTCTGCAGGCAGAGCACACACAGAAACTGTGTCCACTGGCCCGGCTACTGCCCCTTCTGTCAGGCACCCTCCCACTGGTCCATGCCCCCAACTCCCGGATCCTGGAGCGCCTACCATGCACCCAACCCCCTTAACTGGGTACAAGTGCCTGGACGAAGACACAGAGCCTACCGGCTACATGGGTGTGTGTGGCAGGGAGAGGGCAAGGGGTACTTCCTGAGGGGGTGACATCTGAGACTACGAGAAACTACTTTTGTCTTCTCCAACATTAAAAGTGGTGAGGGGCTAGAGCATGAGGCTGGGTCTGGGGAGGCTGGTAGGAGAGGTGGTGATGGACACCGAGGACGTGTGCTCAAGAGACAGGACTCTTTGGATGTGAGCAAACCCTGAGGGCTTTCAGGGGATGACAGAACCTGACGGCACTGGACCACAGGAGCCAAGTCATGGGGTCCACATCTAGAGGTCTGAGAAGGTCGTGTCCTGTGAGCTCAAGGGCCCTGAGAACCGGATGGCCCGAGGCTGAGTAACAGGGCCATGAGGGAGCCCTGGGGAATAAGGGGGGCCCTGGGAGAAGAGTCTGCTCACTTCTGGGGCAGAGGCCCCTGGGGCCAGGTCCTGGCTCCCCCGGGCTGCCCCTGCTCACCCCGTGTGCCAGCTGGTAGGTCTGGTTGAACCGCCACATCTCCTCCAGCACCAGGTCCTCGGCCTCGGCGCTGGGCAGCTCGCCGTGGAACCCGATGCCCATCAGGTTGGCCATGCGGAGCAGCAGCCCGGGCACCTGCCGCAGCTGCTGGCGCGCGTGCTCCACGCGGCACGTCCAGGCGTGGTCGATGAGGAAGATGCTGCGGGCACAGCCGAGGGCAGGGGTGAGGGCCGGCAGGGGGGGTCTCCCTGGGAGGCGAGGGGGAGGAGAGGAGGAAGGCCTGCAGCTGTGGCCTGGCGAGCTTCCATGCCCTCTACTGGTTTCTGCAAAAACCAACGGGGTGCGTACCTCCTGTGTGGGGGCCGGTGTGAGAATCAGAGGAGACAAAACACACAACCTGCCGACTGTACCAAGTCCCTGTGCTCTCGCTGATCCTTATCGCTGATCCTTATCGCTGATCCTTATCGCTGATCCTTATCGCTGATCCTTATCGCTGATCCTTATCGCTGATCCTTATCGCTGATCCTTATCGCTGATCCTTATCGCTGATCCTTATCATCGATCCCTACGGTGGTGAGCGCTACCGGCTGGACCGGCCACCCTCCCCACCCTGCCAGCTCAGGTGCCGGCGCTCAGGAAAAGCAAATGCCGCACACAACGGGAAGCCAGTGGCGGGGAGGCATGCGAAGGAGCTCTGGCTCCGGCGGGCACAGCAAGCCCCCACGCATTTGGACCTCTGTGACCCACGTGCCCAGTCCCCCTGGAAAAGACTCCAGGGGTGGGGCCACCGCAGAGGACCAAGCAGGCATTCCCACGGCAGGCCCAGGGCCACACCTGCCCTCCCGCCCCTCAAGGTAGGGCTTCTGGGACACCCTCCAGAGCCCTGCTGGAACAGGAGGCTCTGGCACCCAGGGGTGTGGTCCGCCTGCCGGGCAAAGTGACCCTCACTTCCCTTCCCCCGGGAGACAGCAAAGGCTCCAGCTCTTGGGCCGGAGGGCAAAATCGGCAGCACTTGTTCCACTGGGCTTCTAGGACTGTACGCCTGCGCACGCGCAAAGCAAGTGCTTGTGCTCAGAGGTTCTGACCGCGGGAAGCCACGCTTCAAGGGGGGACAATGCTTGGGAGTACTGTGCCATAGAGAGCAGGAGTGGGGAGAGGATGAAGCTGGAGTCTGGCAATCAGGGGAGACTCAGAGCTCTGCAGGGAGAAAGGCCCCGGGGCGGGGAGGGCTGTGGAGTGGGAGGAGCTGAGACCAAAGGCAGGACTCCGCTCGTGTGTCCCCTCCTCGTGTCCTCCGCGGTGCCCGCCTGGCGGAGGTGCGGGCTCAAGGGCATGGAGGGGCAGCGAGCTCCTGGAGGTGGCTGCGGGGCCCAGGCCCCAGAGCAGATGCACTGAGCCAAATGTGAACGATGAGCCCACAAATTTCTGAGTCAGACAGCCTGCAGGTGGAGGGGACTGGCTGCTGTCGTTCCCTGAGTGACCACTCCTGCCCCTCACAGGCTGCTCTGTGGAAGAGGAGGCCGGCCAGACTCTTCCCCGAAGAGCTATGGACACAGGGGCCTGGGGACCCTGAGAGGCCGGCAAGCGTCCTCTCCAAGGGTCCAACGAAGTCTGGCGGACGAGCCCGCAGGCCTGCTGTGGCTGGAGGCAGGAATCCCAGGGTCCAGTCTTAGCTGTGCCCCATATACCCTGTGGCCCAGAGCCACGCCAGGCCTGATCTGGGCCCTGGTGTCCTCCCGAGGAATCAAGGAGACCACACTGCTCACAGCCTGGGCATAAAGCCCTGGGAGAACCTGTTACAATTCCTGGGCTCCCCTGAGACTGGGATTCAGCAGGCCTGGGGGAAGGTCCTCCGAATAGTCCGGGCTCGCAGTCAGGCTGCCTGGTGTTCCACACCCCGGCTCTCGGCCACCTGTGACTTTGAGCACGTCCTTCCCGTCTCACTGGCAAAATCGGCACACATCACCCCTGTGCTGTGGGACCCTACTGATGGTGGGGAGGTACTGGGGAGGCTGCTCTCAGGTCTATCTAAAACGTGACTCATGGGACGCCTGGGTGGCTCAGTTGGTTAAGCGGCTGCCTTCGGCTCAGGTCATGATCCCGGCATCCCGGGATCGAGTGTCACATGGGTCTCCTTGCTCGGCAGGGAGCCTGCTTCTCCCTCTGCCTCTGCTGCCACTCTGCCTGCCTGTGCTCGCTTGTGCTCTCTCCCTCTCTCTCTCTGGCAAATAAATAAATAAAATATTTAAAAAAAAAACAACAAAAAAAAACCGTGACTCATGCGGGAACGTCAGCAGCTGTCGGGGCCAACCCCACCACGGGGCCCAGCTGGAACCTCGGATGGCCACGAGCACCCGGGACACGGCAAACACGAGGGCCTGCCATGGCTGCTTCTCTCCAGAGGAGCCCGCGCCGAGGACCACGGCACGGACCACAGACCACGGACCACGGGCCTGCAGCTCCTACCTGTTGGGGTCGGCCGCCTGGAGCCCGTTCTCGCTGGTCACGATGACCTTGTAGCAGAGCTCGCCGCCAGGGTTGGGCTGCTTCTTCCGTGCCTCCCGGGCCTCCTCGCCCTCACTCTCCTCCTCCACTTCCTGCACTTGCATTATCCCGAACATCTCCCCAGCATCGAAAACCTGGGGCCACAAGCAGGGGTGTTGGCAGGCTCCCCAGGCCTGAACCCCCGCCTCACAGAGCGCCACACCCTGGCCTCAAGGACTAATCCAGCCCCTTGGGGACGCAGGACCTGTTTATTACCCAACTACCCATCTTCCAGGTGGGGAAACTGAGGCTCCTGGAGATCAGCCAGAACCACGACCTAACCAGGGTCACCAGCTATTGTCCCGGGTGTGCTCAGTAGCAGGCTGCAGGCACACGTGGCCAGGCCAGAGGTGAATCTAAGAGCTGGGATCTTGGTGGAGCCGGGGATCTCACTCCAATCCTCCAGGAGGACAGCAGAGGCGCCCCAGAAGGAAAACAGGTGGCTGAGAACCTCCCACAGCCGCCGCGCCAGCCCTGCTGAGAAGTGGTTTGGGCCTGCATAGCGTGTGCTCTGGGCTGGTCTCCTGAGGTGCTGGGTCAGAAAGAAAAGGGCCTTGGTCCTTGAGTTTCCTTGCCAACCACACGTGGCTGAAGCCTAGCCAGTCCACCCCCCTCAGCCACACTCCCGCACTGTGTGTCTGCCGCCACCTGACAAGGGGCCTTAGGACAGATGCTGGAGCCAGGCCGTGGGGCCTTGAACAAGTCACTGAACCACGCCGTGCCTCAGTCTCCCCATCCATACAATGGGAACAGCAGAACTGACTTCCCAGAGTTGTGGGAAGGATGAAATGATAAACAAACATCAAAGGCTTGGAGGAAACTAAGCTCGGCCCATGCCCTGTGAGCACGCCACCACCATTCTGCTGCTAAGAGCAGCCTCTCCCTGGGGAAGAAGCATCCTGGCCTTCCAGCAGAGCTGAGGGTTCAATCAACAGTGCACCGACAGTCCCTGGCACAAGCAGGGACTCAACAAAAGCCAGTTCCCTGAAACCTACTTCTCAGGACCCTGACAGAAGCAAGCTTCACGCAGATGCAAACCAGCTCCCTAGTCAGGCACACACCACTTCTCTGTGGCAGGTGCCAGCCTGTGAACCACTCACCATCTTGCCCAGGGAGCCGGCTGCCGATGGCGGAGCAAGGTGGGAGGCCCAGGTCCCCGGTGCTGGGGCCTGATGGGAGCTGAGTGGCACAGCGGGGAAAGATCTGAACACGTGGCTGGGGGCAGTGGGGCAAGGACCCGCAAGGACCCCAGGCCGGGGTACAGAAGCTGAGGGCAGGGAAGGCTGTGGAACCGATGGAGCACGCCAGGGCCCTCCGAAGACAAGGGGAGCTGCCTCAAGCCAGGATCCCTGAGCAGTAAGAACCAGGGGCGGGGGGCTGGAGTGCTACCTTCCCTCCATGACAGAGCTGCTGAGAGGACTGAAATTCAGTCTAGAACCCAAATCCCCAGTCCTCGTCCCCAAATCATATGGGAGGGAGGGGGCACAGTGAGGTAGCCTAAGGCCCTGGGGACAGAGGGCCTGCCTTCCCCCGCTCTGTGAAAAGAGGGGGACCACAATCCCTCCATGGATGAAAAGCCCCTAAGAGGTATTGAAGGGGAACGGCTTTAGCTGGGAAGTTCCTGCTGGGAGGGAGAGTTGGAATTTATCTTAAAACACTCCCCATCCTTTCCAACTGATTTGATGCAAGGCACCAGGGTCACTGGCCTTGCGGGGAGGTGGAGGTAACCCATTCCTGTTGGCAGGTGCCCTCCCCCACACCTGGGCCCAGAGGAGATTGGCAGGTTTCACTGAGAACAATGGATGCAGGTTCTGGGTCTAGTAAAGTGATGACTCACAGCTCTGCCCATAACCCCTAACGGCAAGGGAGGGTCATGGAAAAATACTGGCTGCCCCCTCGCAGTGCTACAGCAGCCAAGGCAGAGGGGACGCTGCCCTCTGGTGACTGCCCTCCATGTGCTGGTGCCGGCTGATGCTCGGTCCCCTCTAAGACTGTGGGAGCTGGGGCGCTATTCCACCATCGGGCTTTCCAGAGGGAGACTCTAGCTCAGACGGACCAATGTTGCCCAAATGAGGGTTTACAGCCCAGAGGCTGGCTAGGCCCGGGGGTTCCCACATCGTGTGCCTTTCACCCAGAATGAGGACCTTCTTCTTATCCTAACAAACTGGGGGAGCTTCCCAGCATATGCCTGGGACCAGAGCCAAGGGCTCAGGAAACACTGGTGGAATGGAGGGCGAGTCATATGGGAAGGAGATTCACAAGAGGCAGGGACATACTGCGTGCCACTGTCTTTCTTTTTTTTTTTCTTTTTCTTTTCTTTTCTTTTCTTTTCTTTTTTTTTTTTTTTTTTTTAGCAATGATGGGTTTGGAGCAAGAGAGTTACCTGGCGAACCTTGATTTAACACAGAAAACCTGGCCGAGAAGGTGGGCTCTGTGGGGCGGCTGGAGTGACTACCTCTTCCTGGCTCTGGAGCTCCACTTCATTGCCTGCCCCAGTCTGTCTAGGCCCCCAAGGCAGCCCCCCCACCAGAGAAGAGCCTTGTTTCGGCTAAGAAGGCCTCCCTAACGGACCTGTGTATGTGCTCTGGCTTCAGCAGCTAGGCAAATGACCCCAAACCAGGGCCTGCTCATTGGCCAGTATCCATGGGGCACCCCCCTGGAGGCCCAGCTGGAGAACGCTGGTGGGCAGAAGGGAGCCGTCCCCACAAAAGGGCAGAGAATCTAGAAGCATGGGAAACCTTTTCTTTAGATTTCCATCTCCCACGATCTGTTTTCATTTGCCAAAATGAGGGTGACCGGGGATCTAATCAAATGAGACAAGAAAGAATTCTGTGACCCGAACAGTTAAAGCCACACAAACTCTCTCTGGAGGTGGCAGTGGCTGAGAGCGAGGGACACGTTCCCAACTCAGACAGGCTTTGGGAGACTCATTTCCTCTTCCTGTGACTCAGTTTTTTCAACCGCATAATGGGGATGACAAAGCTGCGGGGCGCAGACGTGTGGAGAACTCCGGGTAGGTCCCGACACACCTGGGGAGCCGCACCCAGCCCGGCCAGCCCCAGACACTGGCAGAACCGGGGCCACAGGTGCTGGGCCCTTGCTGCCACTCTTAGCCCCAAAGTCTAGAAGCTCCTAAACCGCCAAGGAGGCGACGTCTAAGTCGGTCATCAGGGCATTGGCGCTGTTCGCAGCCACCCCCCGTGCGTTTCTCCCGCCGCGCCCCAACACGGACACGCCCCCGGCGCGCCGCACCCCGGCCTGCGCTCCGCCGCGGAGGCTTCTGCCGCCCGGCAAGGCGCTCGCTCCCCTCCCAGCCCCGTGCGCACGGGTCGTCCCGGGGGCCGCCGGCCTCCCCGCGCCGCGCCCCCGCGGCTCTCGGCCAGCGGCCCGCCCGCAGCCGCGCCCTTCCCGGGAGAAGGGTCCAGCGCCGCCCGCGCCCCGGCTCCCCCGGGCCCGCTCGGCACCCCGGTCCTCCCGGCCGGCGCCTCGCCCGCCCGCGCCCGCACCTCGTGCTCCAGCTTGTGCAGGAGGCGGCCCCAGTACCGCTCGGGGACCCCGGACGCGCGCAGCGCCGGGCCGTGCAGCGCCGCGAACTCGGCCCGAGCCCGCGCGTCCTCCCCCGCAGTCGGGTCCGGGTCGCGGCGCTCCGCGTTCTCCGACCCCGCGTCGGCGTCCATCGCAGCGGCACCAGCGCCGAGTCCCACTCCGCCGCAGCCCCAGGCCCGGCCCTCCGACTCGGCCCGCCCGCGCGCGCCCCGCCCTCCTCCCGAGCTCCCCGCGGCCCCCGCCCACCGCCCGCCCGGCGCCGGCTCGCGCGGGCCGCCGGGAGCCAAGCTCCAGGAGCCGGACCCAGAGCCCGGAGGCCCGGTCGGCGGAGGGGCGCGTGCGCGATGCGTGAACGCGCGGGGTGCGCGGGGCGGGGGGGGGGGGGGGCGCGGGGGGGGAACGGGGGGGGGGGGGGGGGGGGGGGGGGGGGGGTACGTGGGCGTGCGGCGCGTTGGGGGCTTGGCGCTGCTGGCGTGTGCGCACGCGCGCCGGCTGGGGGCGGTGTTTCCTCCCTCGCGCCCCGCGGCTGCCCTGGGGGATGCCGGGAGTCAGGTTGTGCGGCGTCCACGCGGTCGGAAACGGAAGAGAGTCCACGCACCGTCCGGAAAAAGAGCCGAGGCTTGGAGACCGGGCTGTACGCGGCGTGGACCCCTCTTTGACGCCTCGCAGACCCGGGGGTGGGAGGGGATCTCCGATTCTTCCGAATGATCCGCCAGACTTAGCAGCTGCAGAGTCGTGGCCTCCTTAATTTCTGTGCGTGTGGGTTCCGCGTGCACAGTTCGGTTACGCCCGTGGCGGTTCCTGTCCGTGGGGGGTGGCGGAGGCCTAAGTGCAGTTAGCAGAATTTCCAAAACCAGGCTTGGACGTTCTGTCTTTTTCAAGGTGTCCCGCGTTTCACTGTCGTGTTTGCAACTTTGCGACCGTTGCTAAAAAGCGCGAAGGCTGATTTATTTATTTTATTTATTTTTATTTTCTTTAAAATTTATTTACTGGACAGAGAGAGATCACAAGTGGGCAGAGAGGCAGGCAGAGAGAGAGAGGAGGAAGCAGGCTCCCAGCTGAGCAGAGAGCCCGATGTGGGGCTCGATCCCAGGACCCTGGGATCATGACCTGAGCCGAAGGCAGAGGCTTAACCCACTGAGCCACCCAGGCGCCCCCTCCCCTCCCCCCCAATCCCACTGAACTTTATATGAGCGTTATCGTTGCAAAAAAAAAAAAATGGCTTTGGTGTTCACCTTTTTAACTGAATTTAGCTGAGTTTAAAAACGATTTTTTTTATTTATTTGAGAGAGAAAGGCAGAGAGAGAGGACAAACAGATGGGGGGGCCGAGGCAGAGCGAGAAGCCGACTCCATGCTGAGCAGGAGCCCAATGTGGGGCTCGATCCCAGGACTCCAGGACCATGACCCGAGCGGGAGGCAGACGCCCCTAGCTGCTTAGCATTCACAAAAGGGTTGTGTGATGTGATGTGGTCCAGGAGTGAGTGGTCAAGAATTCTTCAGATGTTTTCAGTGCAAGAGGGTGTTTTTGTTAAAGCACAGGGCAGGACCCGTGGGCAGAAGGAGCTGTACTGGGGTCCTGAGGAGCGATGGATTATATACTTTTAAGTTGGGAGGGGAGTAGAGGTAAAGGAATTTCCAAATGGATATTCATGTGTTTCTAAGACTTAAAGGATGGTGAAGATCTGGCTGTTGTCCAGCTAAAGTTGCTTTTTGCCTCTAGCAAAGCATTAAGACGGTAGTGAGTTCCTTGAGAATGTCATATTCTGCTGTCTCAGGTATTTCTCAGGGGGCTGCAAATTATAAGGAAATTGGGGCACCTGGGTGGCTCAGTGGGTTAAGCCTCTGCCTTCAGTTTAGGTCATGATCTCAGGGTCCTGGGATCCAGCCCTGCTTCAGGCTCTCTGCTCAGCAGGGAACCACCCACCCCTGCCCCGCCTGTCTTTCTGCCTACTTGTGACCCCTGTCAAATAAATCAATTAAAAAATCTTTTAAAATAATTGTAAGGAAATTTAATTTCACCTGCATTTCTTTTGCCTTTATTCTCCTCATCACTTTGGATAGAATAAAGTTCCAGAACCTTCATATTGATTCCATGAATTGGATGAAAAAAAAAAAAAGATCCATCTCATGGCTTTGATAGAGTTTGGCCTCCTCTGTGGAACAGTTGCTCAGTGGGGGAGCCAACATATCCGCAGTGACGGCTTTACTTTCCATAGGAGGATTAAAAAAAGCTGGAATTAGAAAAATGAGTCAGGGGCATGTGGGTGGCTCAGTCGGTTAGGCGTCTGCCTTCGGCTCTGGTCATGATCTTAGGGTCCTGGGATTGAGCCCCGCATCGGGCTCTCTGCTCAGGGGGGAGCCTGCTTCTCCCTCTTCCTCTGCTGCTCCCCTTGCTCATGCTCTCTGTGTCTCAAATAAATACATAAAATCTTAAACTTTAGAAAAGTGAGTGAAATGAGTGTAGAACAAGTCCTATACTGCAAACGAAGTCATGTGACTTCAGGAGTGACAGGTCAGCCCACTTCTGCAGCTGTGCACCCGTTAACCCATTTCTGGACACCGTCTTTGAAAATACTGACTGACTTTTGAAAATAGATGGGATGCTTCGGAGTCAGAATTGTGTCGTCTGGCGTGGCTTGTGGCTAGTGACGTCTCTTCGGCCCCCACAGTGGAGGCTAAAAGCCAACAAATATCTTGTGGAGGTTTCAGTTTCATAACTGGCTTTGAGAAATGGAGATTCCGAATTTTTTGTTATTTATTTATTTATTTATTTATTTATTTATGTTTGAGATTCCGAATTTTTTAAAAGTGATTTTTAAATGAAACATGGGCGCCATTTCTGTAAGTGTCTTGCTCCTGAAAAGATGTATTGTCCAATCGGAATAAAATACAAATAAAAAACTTCTACCATACATGGGCCAATCTGCTGCAGCAAAATGTTCAGACTCGTCTGCACATCCCAGAGCAGGACCCCTCAGCCTCTGTTTCCCACGCACGTCTCGTGCATGCACAGCTACCCTGTAAGTTTCCCCGAAGCCTCATATACCTTGCAGCCTACAGAATAGCGCACAAATTGGGTGGTAGGTAGACAGGGGCAGCGGGACCTCCCCATGACGATTTAGTACATAACGGTATTATACTGTAACTCGGTAAGAATTATTATCCATTTCGCTGACCTGATCATCATGAATAACAACTATGTGATACTATTTATCATGCATTACAGTCTGGTGCCTATGTAGATAGCATATGTCGTACATATAATAATTATTTTATTATGAGCAGCTGTACGTTGCACTAGCTGAAAGCCTACTTGTCCTCTTTGATACCTCCATCTGCGCCTCCCGCCCCAGCCTGCAGTTTATCTGCTCCAAGGACAGTAACTCCAACTGGGACTGGCTTAAGGATAAAGGGTATTTACTGACTCACACCCCGTTATGCACTAAATGTTTGTATCTCCACAGATTCATATGTTAAAGTCCCAGTGTGACAGTATTTGGAGAAAGGGCCTGCGAGGAGGTGATAAACATTAAATGAGGTCAAGTGAGTGGGGTCCTAATCTGACAGGGCTGATGTCCTTACAAGAAAGGGAATAGAGGGGCGCCTGGGTGGCGCAGTGGGCTAAAGCCTCTGCTTTCGGCTCAGGTCATGATCCCAGATCCCTGGGATCGAGCCCTGCATCGGGCTCTCTGCTCCTCAGAGAGCCTGCTTCCTCCTCTCTCTCCCTGTCTGCCTCTCTTGCCTACTTGTAATCTCTGTCTGTCAAATAAATAAATAAAATCTTTAAAAAAAAAAAAAAAAAGAAAGGGAATAGATACCACAGCACTGTCTCTGCCAAGTGAGGACACAGTGAGAAGCCAGGAAGAGAACTCTCACTAAGAACCAAACGGGCTGGCCCCTTGATTTTGGATGTCCTAAGCCTCCAGAAAACAAATTCCTATAGTTTACGCTACATGGTCTGTGTCATTTTGTCGTGGCAGCCAGAACCATGCAACACATAGGTGTTCGTGTGGGCTTCAGGTCCGGCTTGATCGAGGGGCACACAGGCATCACAAGGATCCAGTTTTCCCATCTAGTCTCTCAGCTCTGCTCTTCTGTGCATTGGCTTTCCTCTCTGATAGGCTGCCCCCTTGCAGCCATAAAGCAGCTGCATCAGCCTTGGCCTGTCTCCTCTCAGAGGTCACTCCTGCTGGGAAGGGGAGGCTCTGAGTGTCCGGGTTTCTCTCACACGATGGTTGGGTCCTATGAACATCGCTGACCCATCCCTCTAACAGGGCAGGCCTGTTTTGCATTCTCTTCATCAAATGCAAACCCAGTGGTGTCAGGTCCCCACTTGAAATCTTGTGTGGTTCCCCAGTGCCCAGGAGTAAAAGCCCAGCCCTTCATGGGGCCTCAAAGCCCCTGCTGACCTCTCCAGCCTCCTCTTAGCACATCCTCCCTCCCTCTTTGACTCCTGCCATTCTGGCCATCTCCAGCACTTGCAGGGGGACACACAGCCTCTGTCTCGGGGGTTGTGCTGCTTCTTCTGCCTGGTGGCCCTTGCCCTCTGCTCCCCTCCTTGATTCCAACTCCTTTCTGGGCTCTCAGCTGAATGGGTGTCCCCTTAAAGAGCCACTGACTGTGCAATCTGGTTGACATTAACTACTGTCTCTCCTTCCCTCGCCCCCAGGGAAAAGAAAGGACAGAGAAAGAGGAAAAAAGGAACTTCTATCTGGAAAATCGCAAGCCTAGGGTGAACTTTGGCCCCTGAAAGCTTCTCCTGGGGAGGGCTTTCCTGGGAGCACACCCGGGAGCCTAGGCACTCCTTTACCTGCTGCTCAACTGAAGAGGCAGCGGTCAGCTTCCAAGCGTAGGAGAGCCACGGGCAGGCTGCAAGCTGGGCTCCGGGCTGGTCTCCAGGCCCGCAGCTTCATGAGGAAATGTGTTGAAACCCACGCTTTGGCTCCGCTGTCCTGTAAAAGACTGAATGCGTCTAACACCAGAGCGTGTCCCGTATTCAGGCAACAGCGGCGCTGCCCCTTCCCGCGTCACAGTCCCTTCCACCTCCGGTAAGGAAGTCCTGGCGTGGGAGGGGAGGTTGCTTACTTCCAGGCTTCAGAAAATTCTTTCCTCACGTGGGTCCGCGTGTACGTAAACAGTAGATTGTTTAGTTCTGCTTGCTTCTGAGATCAAGGATACGATGTGATGTTCTCAGGAAGCTTTCATTTCGAGCCACACGGTGATGTTTTGTCTTGTTTAGATCGGAACGGGTTTTGCTCCCATCTTCGACACCAAGGGGTTCTCCCCTTCTCTGTGATTCAGTTTGGTTCTGACACCGTCTACCGGGAGTCAGCACAGACCCCCCACGTTAAGGGCTCAGTCCCCAAGACGGCACGCCCTGGAGACCCCCGCATGTCCCAGGTTGTCAGCTGCGCTTCTCACCAACCTGGTATCAATTCAGTGGGTGCCCATGACCTCCTCCTTTGGGTCTGATGATTTGCCAGAACGGCTCACTGAACTCAGGGAAGTGCTTTATTGACTATTCCGGGCTTATTATAAAAAGGGTCCAATTCAGGAACAGCCAGATGCAAGAGAGGCATAAGGCAGAGTCTGGGGGGACTGGGTCGGTGAAGCCTCTGCCTTTGGCTCAGGTCATGATCCCAGGATCCTGGGGTCGAGTCCCGCATCGGGCTCCCTGCTCAGCGGGGAGCCTGCTTCCTCCTCTGCCTCTGCCCCCTTCCCCTGCTCATGCTCTCTCTCTTGCTCTCTCAAACAAAATCTTAAAAAAAGGCAGAGTCTACCTTGGGAAAGGGCTGTATGCCACCCTTACAGAACCTTCACGCATTCACCAACCTAGAAGCTCCCTGAACATTGTTATTTGGGGATTTTTATAGTGATTTCATTACATAACGACTATTGATTAAATCATTGGCCATAGGTCGGCGGGTGGAATGGGAAGGTCTGATCCTCTGGTGACCAGCCCCACCCTGGAGCTCTTCAGGGCTGGCGCCGAGTCCTTCATTTGTATCCAAAAGACATCATTCTGGAGACTTCCATGGGTTTTAGGAGCTGTATGCCATGAGCTGGAATAAAGACCAAGTAACTGTTGCTTATTGTATCAGAGAACAAATTCACACCCCATGACGTTCGCCCCTTTAAGGTATACAATGCTGCGGGTTCGAGTGTGTTCATTTTGGGAGGTGGGGTCGTGCACAAACATCGTCAGGGTCTGGCTCCAGAAGGCGTCCATCCCATGAAAACTCTCCACTCTGGGCAGCCACTTACCCACTTTCTGTCTCTAGGGATTTGCCCGTTCCGGACGCTCATAAAATGGAACCACACAGAATCTGGCTTTTGTGACTGGGCTTCTTTCACGGAGGATTGTATTTGCAAAGTTCATTCATTCATAACTTAGCAGATCGGTATGTCATTTCTTTACATGGCTGAGTACTACCATCCCATTGTGTGGGTTTCCCACATTGTGTTTGTCTGTAGGGAAGTTCATGGGTATTTGGGCTGTTTCTACTCTTTGGCTGTTTTAAATTTAATTCAGTTTATTTATTTATTTGTTTGTTTTACTTTTTGGGTGTTAATGAGTCACCCTGCGGTGAACGTTCACGTACACATTTTCGTGTCAACATTTTTGTTTTCTTGGAAGTACACAACCAGGCGTGGAATTGCTGGGTCACAGACTGAGTTTACTAACTGAGGACCTGCCAAACTGCTTTTGCACATTGTTGTGAAATCTATTCCTAAATATTTTATCCTTTTTGATGCTATTGTAAATGGATTTCTTTTAAAACTAGGCGCCATGGGCACCTGGGTGGCTCAGTGGGTTAAGCCACTGCCTTCGGCTCAGGTCATGATCCCAGGGTCCTGGGATCGAGCCTCGCATCGGACTCTCTGCTCAGTGTGGAGCCTGCTTCCCTTCCTCTCTCTCTGCCTGCCTCTCCACCTACTTGTGATCTCTGTCAAATAAATAAATAAAATCTTTTTTTGGGAAGATTTTATTTATTTATTTATTTGTCAGAGAGAGAGAGAGGGAGAGAGAGAGAGTGAGCACAGGCAGACAGAGTGGCAGGCAGAGGCAGAGGGAGAAGCAGGCTCCCTGCCGAGTAAGGAGCCCCATGTGGGACTCGATCCCAGGACGCTGGGATCATGACCTGAGCCGAAGGCAGCCGCTTAACCAACTGAGCCACCCAGGCGTCCCTGTATATCACATTTTTAAAAAAAATTTTAATTTAATTTAAATGCCAGTGGAGCTAAGCCAGCATTTACAAGAGTTTCAGGTGTAGGACATGGTGATTCCACGCCTCCCCACATCACCCGCTGCTCACCGGGACAAGCTGCCCTTGTCCTGGCTGAGCGGCGCTCACGGCTGTCGGACAGTTGCGTGTCCCTGCTGCCATCGCCCACTGACAGACGTTTCACTTCTGTAAACGTGTGCCTGGGAGGTAAGAGCCTCTCCATTTACACCCGCAGAATTCACCCGCACCCCCCTCTGACTCTCCTAAGTCAGGCTTCATTTTGGCCAGCCTAGTGACACAGTGGGGTCCGTCTGTTGGCTTCCTTCGTATTTCTGTCTCTATTAACGGGGCTGCATGTGAGGGCCTGTGTGAGGGCCTGGTTAGCCAGAGGAACTTACTTGCAAACCCCGGATAGAGGCGTATCTACAAAAATGGGCTAAATTGAATTATGAAGGGGACTGGACCAAGACTAAAGCAGGAAAAATAATTCTTCCTCGAAGACTAGGTAAGAAGTTAGTAGACCAGATACATCAGGGCACTCATTTGGGGACACGCAAACTCAAGGAGCTTATGGGCAAGCAGTTCCAGGTTTCTAAATTAGGGCGTATGGTTCAGGATGTGGTTGATAGATGTGCTCAACGGCAGGCAGTCAATGTGGGAGGAACTAGAATGGGAAGAGGGAAAAGAGAGGTAAGGAACCAGGAACTTATTGGGAAATAGATTTTACAGAGATGAAACCTGGAAGATATGGGCACAAGTATGTGTTAGTTTTTGTGGATTCCTTTTCAGGCTGGGTAGAGGCTTTCCCACCAAATATGAGACAGCAGGAGTGGTAGCCCAAAAGCTATTAGAAGAAATAATTCCTAGGTTTGGGCTGCCTCTCGCGATCAGGTCAGACAACGGCCCTGGATGTGTGAGTTCAGTCTCACAGGCACTGGCCAAGGCCGTGGGCACTAATTGAAAACTGCACTGTGCCTACTGGCCCCAGAGTTCTGGGCAAGTAGAGAGAATGAACCGGACTCTTAAAGAGACCTTGACAAAGCTAATTCTGGAGACTGGCGGTGGACGGGTGGATCTCTTTCCCTTCACCCTCCTCAGGGCACAATGTACACCCTACTTAAACAAGGTGACCCCATTTGAAATAATGTTCGGGAGACCTCCCTCTTGCCCCCGCCGCCCTCGGTTACAAGAGGTTGCCCTAGCAGAAATGACTGATCAGTCTGAACTCCAGTCACTGCAGGCATTACAGTCTGTCTTAAAAAGAGCCCATGCAGGGATCCGGACTGCCCACACTGGGACGGAGACGGAGGTGAAGCCACATCCTTACCAACCCGGGGACTTGGTTTGGATGCGCCGCCGCCAAGTGGGAAACCTGGAGCCTTGCTGGAAGGGACCATTTACTGTCATCCTGGCCACCCCCACGGCAGTAAAAGTAGAAGGCATCAGGGCCTGGATTCACACGGGTCACGTCAAATGAGCCGAGGATGAGGACGCCCCCCCAGAGATGGAAGCTGCAGCCGATGGACCCTGCTGACTGTGGACTAAAGCTAAGACTCAAAAAACTATGAGTTTATTGTTGCTCCTATTGTTACCTGTTTATGTAAAGTATAGGTGGGAAATTAGATAAATGGAATTAGGAAAAATAGAAAAGGTTATACAAAGCGGTGAATGGCTAACTCATCAGCCGACGGTGCACTACTGTTACTTTTTGGCCCCTGCATCATAAATGTCCTAATGTCATTTGTACAAAAGAATATTAGAGCAATAAACATGTCAGTCTTACATGTTCAATATAATCCCTTACAACAGGAGAACATAGAACTGGCTGAAAAGTCAAGGATTTGACTAATTTCCAAAGAAAAGGGGGGAATATGAGGGCCTGTGTGAGGGCCTGGTTAGCCAGAGGAACCTACTTGCAAACCCGGGATATGGGGGCGGGCCAGGCCGGATGGAGCCCTCCAATCAGCGGGGCGCACGTGTATTTACTGTGGTGAACTGGAATTCAGTTGGCCGCCCGTATTGCTGACCGAGCATGACTGTGCAGTTCCCTGTGTGTTGCCATCTCATTGGCCACCTGTGTGTAAGCCAGGCCCAACCACCTCTATAAAGGTTACTCCGTGAAGCTGGGGTAGCGTAGTGCCGGGAGCGGTTGTCATCGGGTTGTCATCGGGAGTGTCGTCGACATTGCTGGGGTCGTCATCATCGTCAGGGTCATTGTCGTCGTCGTCGTCGCCTCTTGGAAGAGAGACGGCCCTGACCGGTCAGTTTGGTTAGAAGAGAGACGGCCCTGACCGGTCAGTTTGGTTATCGATGCTTGGTGCGAGATAAAGCTTTGCTTGACCTTCACTTTGCATCAGTCTCGTTCCTTTGATTACGGACCCTAACACTGCACATCTTTTCTAATGTGAATCGGCCGTCCCCCTCCGGGGACCCACAGAGCAGACCAGAAGGAGCTGGAACAGGGGGCCTTCCGCTCTGTGAGGAACCTGGAATCCATCTTGGACTTGGTGGACTGGGGAGTAAGTCCACTCACCCCACTTTCTCTCCTCTTTGTGAGCTGGGCTGCGCATCCTCCCAGCTCATCTTCCAGCCTGAAAGAAGACTACTTTTTTTTTTTTTTAAAGATTTAATTTATTTATTTGTCAGAGAGAGATCGAGAGGCAGGGAGATCAGCAGGCAGAGGGAGAAGCAGGCTCCCTGCTGAGCAAGGAGCCCGATGTGGGACCTGATCCCAGAACCTTGAGATCATGACCTGAGCCGAAGGCAGATGCTTCGCCACCTGAGCCCCCCCGGGCGCCCCTGAGACTGTGCTCCTGGGAGCTTTGGGGGGAAATATGGTAGAAGTGTCTGGTGTGTTGTGTGTTCAGCGGATGTCATTGTTTGCTTCTTGACTTTTTAAACGTTGTGGCAAAATACACAGAAGACAACATTTGTTATTTTAATCATTAAAAAAAAAACATGCATTTTGATGGCATCAAACTCATTCATATTGTTTACAACCGTCACCACCATCTGTCCACCTCCAGAACTTTTCCATCTTTCCTAGATTGAAACTGTCCCCACTGAACTTCCCCTTGCCCCCTCCCCAGCCCCTGACGCCCACCACGCTGCTTTCTGTCTCCTCTAGGAGACGTGGGAAACAGAGGCAGAAAGAAACAGAGATAAAATTAAATGTCTTTATAATCTGCAGCTCACTGACAAATACTTGAGGAGACAGATTATAACTTTCCTCCAGGAAACTCCCTACTGTCTTAATGCTAATGCCTTGCTAGAGGGAACAACAACCTTGGTTAGACAATGAGCAAGGCTCTGGTATCTTGTGTCTTCTTTTTTATTTAAAAAAAGATTTTATTTATTTATTTGATAGAGAGAGAGGGAGAGAGAGAGACAGCGAGAGGGCGAGAAAGGGAACCCAAGCAGGGGGAGTGAGAGAGGGAGAAGCAGGCCTCCCAGCTGAGCAAGGAGCCTAATGGGGGCCAATCCCAGGACCCCGAGATCCTGACCTGAGTGGAAGGCAGATGTTAACTAGTGAGCGCCCCCCAGGTGCCCCGTCTTGTGTCTTCTTTTGCATACGAAAATCCTTTTAAAATTTCTAGTTATTTCCTCCAACCCCAAAGTATATCATCTGTTGCTCCTCTCGAATCCCCGGTGTGGTGAGGGTCAGCAGCTCTTCCTGCCGAGTCCCGATGCTTTAATAAAACCACTAGTTTGATGGAGGCATAATACTCCATTGTACATATGACCACATCTTCTTTATCCATTCGTCTGTTGAAGGGCATCTTGGCTCTTTCCATAGTTTGGCGACTGTGGCTATTGCTGCTATGAACATTGGGGTACAGATGGCCCTTTTTTTGTTGATATCTTGTATCAGCATGGGATGGGACTGGAGGAGATTGTGCTGAGTGAAATAAGTCAAGCAGAGAAAGTCAGTTATCATATGGTCTCACTTACTTGTGGAGCATAAGGAATAACATGGAGGACGTAGGGAGATGGAGAGGAGAAGGGAGTTGGGGGAAATTGGAGCGGGAGAGGAACTATGAGAGACTGTGGACTCTGAGTAACAAGCTGAGGGTTTTGGGGGGGGTGGGGTTTTGGGTGAGCCTGGTGGTGGGTACTAAGGAGCCCACGATTGCATGGAGCACTGGGTGTGGTGCATAAACAATGAATCTTGGAACACTGAAAAAATAAAATAAAGTTTAAATACAAACCAAACCAAACCACTAGTTTGCACCAAAGGGCCTCTCAAGAATTCTTTCCTTGGGGCACCTGGGTGGCTCAGTGGGTTAAGCCTCTGCCTTCTTTTGGGTCAGGTCATGATCTCAGGGTCATAGGATAGAGCCCCGCCCCCCCTCCAAATCAGGCTCTCTGCTCACCGGGGAGCCTGCTTCTGCTTTCCTCTCTGCCTACTTGTGATCTTTCTTTCCATGTCAAATAAATAAATAAAATCTTAAAAAAAATTATTTCTTTGGACGCATGGGTGGCTCAGTCGGCTAAGTGTCTGCCTTTGGTTCAGGTCATGATCGTGAAATCGAGCCCTACATTGGGCTTCTTGTCAGCAGGGAGTCTGCTTCTCCCTCTGACCCTCCACCTGCTCTTCCTCCCTCTTTCTCTCTCTCTCCTTCTCAAACAAATAAAATCTTAAAAAAAAAAATTAGGATTCTTGGGTGGCTCAGTCATTGAGCGTCTGCCTTCGGCTCAGGTCATGATCTCAGGTCCTGGGATCGAGCCCCGCATTGGGCTCCCTGCTCAGTGGGAAGCCTGCTTCTCCCTCTCCCACTCCTCCTGCTTGTGCTCCCTCTCTCGCTGTGTCTCCGTCAAATAAATAAAATAAAATAAAATAAAATAAAATAAAATAAAATAAAAAGACTAAAAAAAAATTCTTTCTTGGCTATTGCCTCCAGACCCCACTGAACCTCACCTACATGTGAAAACGACAACCTAGGGACCTCGGGTAAGTGGAATCACAGTATTTCCCACAGGAAGTGGAATCTGCTGCTGTGACTGGCTTCTCGAGCTCAGCACCAGGTCCTTCAGGTTTATCCTGCTTGTAGCTGGTGGTCAAGCCCTGTTTCTTGTGTGGAGGGACCGTGCGTTTATTGGCTCATCCACTGACGGACGCTTGGGTTGCTTCCAACTTTTGACTATTGCGAGTCATGCTGCTATGAAAACAGGTGTACAAACATATTTTAGAGACCCAGCTTTCAATTCTTTTGTGTATATTCTAGAAATTTCCTTAGACTTTTAAATCATTGCATTAAACCAAAAACAAACAAACAAACAAAATGAGCTAGAGTAACCTCTGCTGTTTACTGTCACTTTTTTTGAATATTAGTATCACTTATGAAAGTGTTTTTTTCTCCTGACGAGGGCCTGATGCCGGAGGCTTCTCTGCATTTCTGAGGAGAGGAATGGTTACCAGCCTTTTTGGCTGTCTAGGTTTCTTTGAGAATGTGATGAAAGCCGGGGGTCGTGTCAGAAAAACACATTCGCATGTGCAAGCATACATGGCACGGATTGTGCGTCCAGCTTCAAGGGGTCCCAGATCCCCTGAGGCTCATGGTGACCATAACTCCAAGATCAAAGCCACGGCGGAGAGGAGCAGCTCTCACCCATGCCACGAGGCATGAGAAACAGTGGACTTGGAGCTCGGACGGTCCACCTCCCTGTAGTTCATCTAGGAACACCTCTGTCCCCTAACTTCAGGTGCCCTTCACGTGCGGATCTCAAACCTACTGCTTTGCCTTCCAGAAGCTTACAGAAGCTCCTTTACTTGCAGCCCTCAATGATAGCCAAGGAATGTCTGAAAAGTTGTTTTTTTTGTTTTTTTTGTTTTTTTTTTATTCTAGTTGCCTTTCTGCCCCGGATCATGACCTCTAATGAATGAGAGAAAGGAGCAACATTTAGGTTCGTTTCCTGTTTATTATTAAAGTGATTTCCACAAATGTTTAATTACATGCATATGTAGGAACACGATGGAGAAGACAAAACCTTGAATATTCAAGGCAACTAGAAGAAAAGCATGATTGTGCCAGTATAGGTCACTCTTATAGACAGGGGGGCTGCCAAAGTGCCTCTACAGTACGGCGCCTTCACAGATCCTGGTGGAGGCTGGGGGAACGAGGGCCCAGCTCTCTGCTCTTCCTCCCTCCCTGGCCCCCTGGCCCTCCCCGCCAGGCCCCCCAGTGGTGTTCAGCTATCCCATTTCAAGAGTGGCATGGGCTGGGTCTTCCCAGGCTGTTCAAGGTTCTAATCTCAGCGGGCTAGACCTTTCCTGGGGATCTCCGTGGCCTCTGAACAGGGAAACAAAGTCCTGGGCATCAGCGAGCTTTCTTTTTGCCCCTACTTTTCAGCCCACGGTCTGCTGAGGGACATCCGCATTGTCTCACATTTATGCACCGGAGCCGCAAGAGGGGCCGACGGCGGGCGGGCAGCATCTGTCCCGGGGTGCGCAGGGCTGGCTGCCAGCAGGGGGGTAGCGCCGGGCTGTGGCTTACCTTGCCCCGTGGGCCAGAGTCTGAAAGGACACGTATATCCTGTCCACACAGCGGAGAAGGCAGAAGCCAGGGTTCCTCTGAGTTTCTAGTGCTTGTTCCACGGGAGGGGAGGTCACTATGTCCACACCTCCTCTGCCTCCCTCCTCTCTACCTGCCACATCCCTGCCCCGGAGCTCCCCAGCGCATTTCCCAATCCATACAATTCAGTCGTCGATATCTCACAGACAGACAGACAGACATCTCCTACCTTGGGTTTCGATGGGCTTGGGTTTGAGTCTCAGTTCCACCAACTACTAGCTCTTCCTCGCCGGGGGCATGTCACTGGGCCTCCTAGAGTCTCCCCGTCCACATCCGAGGAGTGTCAGGCCCCACGCACCCCGCAAGGCCCTGAGGATGGCCCCCCGCAGCCTGGCGACTGGGGGACTCAGGCTTTCACTGCTTCCTGCTGAGACTCGAGGGGCCCAGTTTCAGAGGGTCCATCCGGGGGCTAGGAGGATCCTCAGAGAAACAGAGGGTCCTGCTCTTTGGGGGCCACCTGTGCAGCCTGCTGGGAGGGAAGGCGTGGCCATGCCTGCGGCCTCTGGGCCTGGGGCTGGCCCGCCCCTTCCCGCTACCCTCGCCAGGCCGCCAGGCAGCCTGGACGCGGCCCACCGCAGCTCCTCCTGGCCACACCTGTGTCCGGCATACAGCAGGCGCTCAGAACTGCGCCTCCAGCGGCGGCCATCTGGGAGAACACCAGCTCTCTGCTCTGACGTGTGGACTGGTAATGTCTCTCAAATGCCGGTCCTTCCGCCTTTGGCCAGAATGAAGTTGGCTTGGTGCTGTCACCCGGGTCAGAAGGGCTGAGCGGCCCCCACGCGGATCCGTGGTGAAGAGAGGGGCCTGGTGTGTGTGTGTGCGGGGGTGGAGGCCGCTGTCCTGGGTCAGCTGGCTGAGCTCTTCTCCGCCTCTGTCTCTGCTGGTGGAGGAGGGCGGCCACATCCTGAGGCTGGGCGGGTGGCAGCTCCTCCCTTGGGAGATGGACTTCTGGCCTCCTTCGGTGAGCCTGCTCCATCTGTCCTCTGTCCGCGCTCGCCATCCGGACCCAGGGTACTGGGACAGGAGCACTGGGCTCTGTCCAGTGCCAGCCTGAATCATCTTTATCTCGGGGACCAAGAGGAACTTTCCAGAGGATTCTGCCAGCCCCATGGCTGTGGCCTCTCTCCTTTCTAGGAGCCTGGCACACGGTAGGCACTCAGCAAGTGTTTGCTTAGTGACCTAACTTAGCTCAGTATTTTATTTTCCTGCTGAGGGTGGTGGATGGAGGTGTTCAGCTAATTATCCCGTCTCCCAAGTGTCACTTAGGTGCCCACTCTAGGTCCAGCAGGCTGGAGCCTCTTGTCGTGGAAAATGGGTGATCTTGGCCGTGTCCCCAGGGGAACAAGGGTTCAGGTAGGAAACACAGGTTTTAAGAGATTGAAGGAAAGAAGATCTGTCTTTGGGCTCTCAGAAGCGGGCTCTTGGGGCCATTGCTCTCTGGTGACTTTTTGGCCCGGGTTACGGTTCTCTTTTATCTGTGTGTCCCAAACCAACGGTTGGCAGGAGGGAAAGCTGTCTGAGGCTGCCACCTTGGGCCCCATGGCCTCCTCGAGTCTGTCACCATTCTGTCTGCCAGGACGGGCTGGCAAGGACTGCCCCTGGGGAGCCAGAGCTAGGCAGAGCAAGGTCGCCACCACTGGCCAAGGCCACCTGTCGGGGCGAGGGGCACAGAGTCTGAGACTAAGTGGAGAGCCCGGGGTGGGAGAGAGGCCAGCACAACACCAGGGGTGCGGGGCCGAAGGGCTTCTTCTGGGTCCGCCAATCCTGGGTCCCGCCGTCACCCGGCACGTGGCGCAGGGGCATCTTGGTGTTCCACTGCCACCCTTGGAGAGCTTCCTGGGCTGCCCCACGAGGCGCAGAGCCAAGCTCCTAGGACTTCAGCTTGGCAGCTTTCAGTCCTGGCCAGCTGGGCAAGATTTTGCTTCCAGAAGCTTGATCCTTGGCTCTTTGCCTTGGAGTGATCGACTCGCCCGCCGCGGAGGGTCCGTGCCACGCGAGGGGCAGTGCTGGCCGGACTGGGTCTGCGGCTGCTTGAGGCCAACGTCCCACCCAGGAGCAGGCGGTGCTCCCTCTGGCTCAGCCCCTCCCTCGGGCAGCACGGGCCTCCTGCACCCTTGTCCTGAGCTTCTGTTCTTCCCTGGGACCCACTGCGGGGACCTGTCCTCTCTGGGGCCTGTCCTTTCTACCTTCACCCGCTCCACCAGCGCCAACCTGCCACCAGCTTCCGCAACACGGGAACGTGGACAAACGTGCTTTGCTGCCCAGGGAGCTTTCCCTCCGGGCCACCAGGCCCCGATGACCAGGGCCAGATCTGGTTTAACAGGTGGGACCCTCAGGTTCCCCAGGGTGGGGCTGAGGGCTGACATCGAGATTAAGGACAGACCCCACTCCTGGCCTTTGAGTGCCCCTGATGGGAATGTGTTGGCAGCTGGCAAATTGGGGTCGCTGGCTCCCTGGTACTTGTGAGGGCGAGGGGTCCCGCATCTGTTCTGCTGGGGGAACACCGGGCAGGTGTAACCACAGTGGCAGGGAGAGCCATGGAACATGGGGGGGCTCCCACTGGACGGGTCGGTGGGTTAGTGGGGTTTGTGGGTGGCGACAGTCTGAAACCACCCAGAGGGGCGGCACGAAGTGTTCAAGAAAGGTTAGAGCTCTTCTGGTCCTCTATGTTGTGAGAACATTATAAAAACCCCCTGCCCTGGGTGGTTGTTATTGGAAGCCTGTTCTGGAGGACACTCATGTAATTTCTGGGAATAAGCAATGACTCGGAGGGAAGATGGGGTCTTTCTGGAGACCGAGGCTGGCCTTCAAGGCCTGTGACCAGGGGAGGGTGGTGTGGGCCAGGACAGAGCTCAGGGCTCACACTGACCTGCCCACCAAGGGCACTGACCAGGCCCCTCCAAGACCTGAGTTGGATTTTGGCAGAGAAGGCGCTGGTGGCAGCGTTCATTAAACTGGGGACTCGCTGTTGCTGACGTGGGTGGCAGCAAGGAACGATTTGAGCCCCCAGCCCTGTTTTGACACGGCCTGCCTCGTCATCGACCCCCAGACCCTGGTTGCCTGGCCCCAGGCTTCACCATCAGTGGTGTGCCGTGAAGGGTCTCAAACCGAGCCCAGTGCTCAGCACGGGTGTGGGGGCAGGAGGAGGAGACAGCCTAGGGCACCTGGGACAGGTGACTGGGGTTCATTTAAAGATTCTCCCCTGTGTTTTGCAACTGTGAACACTTGTTACCCTAAAGATACAGACTGCTTCCCACGCATGGCCCATAGGCAGTGGCCAGCAGTCGGTCAGCAGGCGAGGACTCCAGAGCTGCAGGGACGTTTCTGGCTGTGTTCTGGTGCTGGCTTCCTGGCCGAGGGGGCCACCATGTGACGGGGTCAGCCTCTGGCCTTCTCTTCTTTAAAGACAGACTCTCAAAGGGACACAGTGTGGCACAGCAGAAAGTAGACAGCACTCCTGGGGCCAGGCCTCCATCACTGGCTGCCTGCCCTCCGTAGCACGTTCTCCTCACTGGTAAGATAAAGGGGTGGGCTGCTGCCCTCTGAGGTCTCTTGCGGTGGCACAGCCTGTGCTCACGTGGGGACAGTCTTGTTTCCCTGTGGCACAGACCCCAAGGTCATGGCCTCAGGGCCAGCACAGGTCCCTTTCGAGATTTCCTGCTGGGCCTTGGTACCCATAGGAAAGGGCCCAAGGGGAAACGGCTTTCTACCACATTCCATCAGAGGGCAACGCTCCAGCAAAGCATCGCGGCCCAGTTCCCAAAGAATGCGCTTTCCAGAGAGTGTCCAGAACCAGGGCGCATTCTCCCTGGCCTCACAGAACCAAGCGGCAAGCACCTGGAGGGGCTTCATCCCTCAGGGAGGCTGGGGACAGCTCGGGAGGGAAGGGGTGGGGCTGCAGTTCGTATTTACAGTTACTGAAGAGGATTTTCCTGAAGTACCCACGGATAGAAGTATATTATATTTATATTTATATTTATATATATATAGTACTTAATTAGATGCTCTATCAAGGAAAAGCAAAAATCTACAGTTTCCTCCGCTAGCAGCTCTTCTCTGTCCCATCACAGAATCCTTAGAGCTCCACCACATGGCGCCTGCATCCCGGAACCACAGCTGGAGGACAGGGGTGGGTGCCTTTGCCGGTGCAGACACTGGCTTATCCAAGCTCCCCAGACGCCCTCCCACATCCCTCCTCCCACAGCCTGGCTTCCTGTCGCAGATGATGCCTCCCAGAGCCTGCCTGCAGACAGAGGCAGTTGCGTCCCCCTCTCTCCTGAGGCGTCAGGCGAGGCCACATGTGACCCCCAAACGTGCAGCTTGCCCAGGAGCTGGCTGCGCGGCGGCACAGAGTGTCCCAGCCCAGGTGGGTCCGCTAGGGCCGCTCAGGGAGGGTGCCCTCCTGGAATGGAACAGGCCGAGGCAGGGAGGGAGCAAAGCCACCTGCCAAAAGCAGTGTTTTCCCAGCCGGGCGACCTGAGGAGCACAGTGGCCCAGGGTCTCCGCCTGGATGTGGTCTCACCCCCACAGGCTAGTCCGTGTTTCCGAAGGGCAGACGCTGTGGTGACTTCCCAGGGCAGCGTGGAGGCCCGCAGAGCCGCTTTCTAGCCTCTCCTGTGGAGGGAAGGCGCGCTCCCCTCCCCATCGGGATACCCGGCCATCCCTGAGCAGGGCAGCTCGGCCGGCATTATTTGTAGGGCCGCAGGAATCGGGACACTTTGGAGCGCAGCAGCTTGATGAAGGACCGCGGGAACATCTCCTTGGACTCCTGGGCTGTGTACTTGAAGTAGTTCTGGGGGTGCGCCAACACATCGAAGAGGGCCTTGATGAGTTTCTTGTCCTGCAAGACACGGTGAGGCGGGTGGTGAGGCCGCGTGAGGGGCCGGGGTGCAGACCTCTTTGATGTCTGGGGCCCTGGCGGGGCCTCGGGTGTGTCTGCAAGATGAGGGAGGAGGAAAAGACTGTGCTGCTGGGTGGATTTCAGACCCCGGGGACTCTCTTCACCATGAACTGTTTTTTGATTTAAAAAAAAAAAGATCCATTTATTTTACAGACAGCCCACATGATGGGGCAGGGGCAGAGGAAGAGGCAGAGCAGAGATTCCCCACTGAGCACAGGGCCCAGCCACACTGTGGCTTGATCTCGTGACCCTGAGATCATGACCTGAGCTGAAACCAAGAGTTGGACCCTTCACCGACGGGGTCATCCAGGTGCCCCACTTTTTGATTTTTTAAAAAAATAGTTTATTGGTTTTAACTCTTGGTGTTCTAATAGTATTTTATTTAAAAAGAGTTCTGCAAAATCAAAGAAAACAAACCATCGCATTGAAACCAGAGGACGCGGAGCGGGGCAGAGGGTTTAGAGGCCAACAGATGGAGGTCGGAAAGCTGAGCCCCCTGTAGAGGCGAGCACACGCTGCGTCCTGAGAGCCGGGAGGGAGCCCGGCCCGCAGCGGAGCTCAGGGCAGGGTGCTGGGAGGGCGCAGCTTCGGGCACCAGCCAGAGGCTGTCTGCGTCATGTCCCAGCGTCAGGCCGAGACCTCGGGCACATTTGCCATCCAGCGTCTGCTCTGTCCTGGCGCACCTCACGCTCTCTCACAGGCACCCGCGCGCGCTCGCAGCCTCGCCCCTGAGAATCCCCCCGCTCCCCGGGTGCTGGGCGCGGGGCCCATGCTGGGGACGGCAGGTCAGGCAGGAACTCCTACGCCTCCTCTGCCTCCAGGGAGGCCGGGGCCCACATGATCCTAGACCACAGCTGACGGCAGGGCCAACAGGTGCCAAGAGCCAGAGCCATGTGGGACTCTAAGAGTCTGTGATCTGCCCAGAGGAGGGAAGCCCACGCTGAGAGCAGGACAGGCGGATGTTCACGGAGGAGAGAGGCCTCCCTGGGAGCGGAGGGAGTGTGGAGGGCGGAGAACGGCTTCAGAGGCAGGTGGGAGCCATGCCCAGCCGGGCCTCGCGGGCCAAGGTTTTTGTCCTGAGTGACGGAAACACTTCTAGTTCTGCGAAGATGCTCCTGGCAGCAGGGCGGAGCCGTGGACGGAGGGCCAGGGTGGCGGGGAGGGGCCAGGAGGATAGCGGGCATTGTCTGCCGGATGGACCAATGGAGGGGCCAGCACGAGCCTCCGGTTCCCACTGCACAGATGGGCGAACATCGGGGCGAACCTCTCTGCTTACAAAATGCCTACTGCGTGCAGGACCGTGCCAGACCCGGGGCTGGAAGACCCACACTCTGTGAGCCACCCCTGTTTCTCAGAGGGCTTGCCCAGGGCCACCCAGCTGGGATGTGACAGTCAGGGAACCCAACCCTGCTCAGCCCCGTCCACCTCAGCTCCCAGGCTGGGAGTGTTAGCTCCCCAGAGACTGAGCTGGGGCCACACCCCCAGAGCCCCAACAAATCCCTGGGTCAGGGCCCAGAGCTGGCCAGTGCCTGCCGTATGACAGATGTAGCGCCCCTCGATGACAAGGTGGCTCCGCTTAAGGTCATGAGCAAGATAAGGACACAGTCAGTCCCAAAGGTAGGGGCGGGTTCTACAGATTTTAAGCTCCCACCGCATCTCACGGATGAGGGAAGTGAGGCCGGCAGCTGGTGGGGAGCCCAAAGGCCAGTCAGCAGGTCCTGGGCTGGACGCCACCAGGGAATTTGTCTCGGGCCTCCTGGTCTGCAAGGACAGAGGCCCGGAATCATCCCAGGCCACCATCCCGGGATCACATGGACCCTTTCCCATAAAGAAGCTCACTCACTTTTAAAATTTCCTGGTGATTCTCCGAGGCGTAGAGCCGTCCATCGCGAACGATATCTTCTATCAACTGCTGGTAGTCCTCTGTGAAACCCACCCGCGAGGAAGGAAGGTAGGTGAAGGCGCCAGACCCCGCCTGCTTCCCCTTCACCTTCTGCCTCCTCCTCCCTCTGCTCCACATTCAGACTCAGAGCTTGGCCACAGGCACTTCTGCCTTTGAACCTCTACCCTCCACCCCAATTGTTTTCCTTGAGGTTTGGCTAGCTAGAAACTTCTATTCAACCCTCAAAACCCTGCTTGGGCAGTACAGCACGCTGAAGGCCACGACACCACTCATGGCTCCTTCACCTGCACCACCCCCCACCCTGTATGTGTCTGTTGCCTCCGTGTCCTCAGAGCCAGACCGGGCCGGGCACACAGTGCAGCCACACTGACCGTCGTAGGTGACATAGGGCACTTGGAATCCTTTGCCGCTGTTGCCTTCATTGGATTTGAACTGGATCCAGAGCTTCCGGGAGCGGGAGGTGAAGGCGATGGGCCTCTCATAGGTCTGGCAGGTCTCATAGGTGGTGATAGACGCGGGTGATGCTGGGGGCAGAGTAGGGGGGCTGAATGGTTGGTTGATCCACAACCCTGCCCCTGGCCCTCGTCTTCCTTCTGCAGGCCAGGTGCTTCCCCCACCACAGCCACCCAGTTCCCATGCCTAGTCCCCCAAACAGTCCAGCTCTAGGCTCCACCCATGTTACCTCTGCCTCAAACGCCGGTCCCTACCCTCAACCCCAGTTTCTTCTCATCCCACAGAGCAGGTTTCTGTGCCTCCTCCTCCAGGAAGCCTCCCTGACTGCTCCATCCTCACACCACCATGTTCCTGCTCTGCCCTGGTGAACCCTTGGTCAGTGCCCCTCTCTGTCGGGTTGTCCCTGTCTTTCTCCAGCCAAATGCTCCCCCAGGACAGGGCTCATGCCCACGCCCTGCACAAGCCAGGGCTGGGGTGGAGGGTCACAGTTGGGAAGTCCCCTCTCCCTGTGAGCAGATGAATAAAGGTGAGCCTCCTGACCCTGGAGTGTGTGGGGCTGGTCAAAGGGTGCCCTACCTCCTTACTGCTCCCTAGGCAGCTTTCCTGAGGTGCCCTGAAGGCGGGAAAAGCTGACCTCCTAGAGCTCAGCCCTGTGAGCAGACAGTGGGTCAGAGGTGGCTGTGAACCCCCCGCAACGGGTGACCCTGGGTGGCCCCTCCGCTGCCCCCCCCTCCACCCGTGCATACCGCTCTTCCTCATGACCAGGACGTCGCCACACTCGTCCTCAACGGGCAGGAAGATCTCAGGGACCACGATGAGGATCCTGCGCTTGGGGGGCGGTGAGATGTGCCACACGCACTCTGCGTTGGCCGGGTAGTCGCCGGGGTAGTTGGGGGACTCGATGTAGCCTGTGTAGTCACCGAGCTCGCCGCCACAGTGCTGGTCTGTGGGCACCGGGGCCGCACGGGCCTGCTCAGACCTGCTGCACGGGGGACGGGGGGGGGGGGCCCTCGACAGCCCCGCGGCCGCCTCCACCGGCCTCCCCACCAGCTAGCCTGGCCCTGGGCCACTCTTCCCACGGGGTTGTCTTCCCGGGGGGCACCCTATGACAGGCCCGCCTGGCGTCAGCTCCCCTGCCAGCCCTGCTCCTGCAGGTGGTGGTGTGAAAGCTCGGTGAACCCCCCGACTCGTGAACCCTCACCCCCTCTCTCCCTCCACGTCCTCCATGCTCCCTGAGCGTCTGCCAGGGGCCCGGGGTGGTCGCCCTCCCCGCCGAGCGGGAAGGCGCGGGGACAAGCAGGCAGCACAGTGAGGACAAAGAGACGTGCTTCCTCTTGTGGCGAAGCTTCGGAACACTCAAGACTCCAAACGCGGCGCCTCTGTGAGCTAAATGCTCCCAGCCTCAACCTTACAAAAGTCACCTTAGGTCTGCAAAGGGAACTGAACCGTACACTAAATGTATACAATTTTCTTATGCCTTTTCATTTACGAAACCCCTCACATCAAAATTCCTGGGAAACTTTTCATGTTTACCTTACCTGCCAGAAGCTTCCCTCGGAAGCTTTCTCTGCTTTTACTCAGGAGAACGTTTCGACCCTGTCTCTGTGGAGCCCCACCACTGTGTCTGCTCTTCTGTCCCCAGAGGCCACGAGCCCCGCGGGACCCCCTGGGGAGCTGGGGCAGCTTCCACTCTAGGGTTTAGTCCCCGTCATGGGCCTTTGGGCTGTCCCAGACATGACCAGCAGCACAGGGAAAGGGGTAATTGGCTAGAAATTGATTGGGGGAGGGCACAACACCAGAAAACCTGTCCCAGAGGACTCCAAAAAATGAATTAAAAAATATCTAAAGTCAAGTCTGTTACGGCAGATGACTTGCCGGGGGTAGCTACTTCCCACAGCATCTTATGCTGCCCCCATTTTTTTTGGCTTAACTGAGCTCCTCATAGACACGAGGAGGCCGGCTGGGCTTTCTCTTGCGCCTCCACACCCGTCCACGCCTTGTGTCTACTTCCTGTCCCCCGGGCTGGTCTGCGTCCACTTGGCAGCCCAGCCACGCATGTGCCTTCAAGAGTGGCATGGCCTGGTCTTCAGCCCCTGAACCGTAGCCCCCCGCCACCGGCTCGGCTTTCCCCTCCACAGACCCGGAGCCCTGGGCAGACCCACCGAGCACAGAGGCACGGGGGGGCGTCACCCTGAGTGGACGTGTGGGTGTGCTGGAGCCGGGCAGGGTCCCTGGGGTCCTGTGGGCACCGTGTGGAGTGAGGGCTTGCCCCGCCCCCAACAGTCCGCCCCCTACCCCCCCCCCCCAACCCCCGGCCGCAAGGAGAGCTGTACCTACTTTTGCAGTGTGTGACGTTGGTGGAGCCATCAAAGTCCGTGCTGGTGTTGCCCGGGCATGTGATGCAGTGGTTCTGGCCAAACTCGGGCTGGTAGGTGCCCACGGGGCAGCGGATGCACCGGTGGGTGGTGGTGTTGTAGTGGTGGCCCGGGGAGCAGTGCACTGTGCGCCGGGGGGTGGGGGAGGGGGTGGTACAGGTGGGAAAGGGTAGGGGACATTCTCCCTAGTCCCTCCCTGCCCTCGAGGCCTGTCTTGGTGCCGAGTTCAAAGCCCTTCTTTTCCACCCAGTGGCCGCCCACCATCCACGCTCGGTCCTGTCCACGGCTGTGCGGAGCTTGGGGCCGCCCGGAGCTGGGCGGTAAGCTCTGTGACCGAGGCCTGTCAGCAAGGGGCATGTGTTCGGGGGCAAGAAATGGGACATGAGCTGCTGTAAGGCCGGGTGTGCGCCGCTCAAGGGGTGTGGGGACCTTGCGTGGAAGCTTGAGCCGTGTGGAGCCAGCTGGGAGGCGATCTGGGGGGAGGGAGCAGGCGTGGCCAGATGGGAGGTCACAGGCCATGACCGTGAACTCCTGGGTCCAGGGGTCATGCTAGGCTTCGCTCTGAGGGAGCAGGGGACCTGGAGCCACCGCATGGTCCAGGCTGCTGCTCCAGGAGTGAGCTTGGGGGTGAGGCGTGGGGTGGGGGGACGGGCAGCAGCAGCCTGGCTGACGGGGCAACAGTGGGGTGCTGACAGGTCATCATTCAGAGCTGCTGGCAGGGCTGCAGACAGACTGGATGTGGGGTCGGAGGGAGGGCGCTCAGGGGCATTCCAAGGCCTCCCTGGGCACCTGGTAGGACAGAGCTGGTGTGAGCCAGGTGGGGGGGGCACTGTGTGGCCAAGATGAGGGGCTCTGGCCATGTGGGATATGACCAGGCTGTCCCCCAGCAGGAGGGTGTAGCATTGAGTTCAGGACACAGGCGGGGCTGGGGTCAGAGAGTGGGGTCACTGGATGCTCTTTCTATCCTGACTCGAGTCAGTGCCAGGCCGGGGACCCCAGCACTGCCAGCCAAGGGGCAAGGGGGTGAGGCTGAGTTCAACCTGAGGCCACGGGGCTGCGGGAGATGCCGCCTGGGAAGGGACTTGGGTCCAGCCTTGATGGGAGCAATGATCGGGGGGCAGTGGGGTGAGAGTCTGACTAGAGCGGAAAGGAAGTGTAGTCCATATGCTCTTTCTACAAGTTTCACAGTAAGGAGGAGAAATCCTGGCAGGAACTGGAGGAGAGGTGGAGTTTTCTCCTCTAGAAGGGAGGGTTCTGTCTGTCCGTCCCCAAGAATATCAGGGTCAGCGGGTGGGAAGCGTTGTCCCAAAGGCCCTTGGCAGGGTGGGAGCGTGTGGAAGGGGAGGCAGTACCATCAGGGGGATTTGGTGACCATGGAGGGGAAGGTGTGGCTGGACAGCAGGACCCCCACGGGCCTAAAGAGAGGGTCTCCAGGTAAGGTGAGATGGTCCGATCTTGTCCTACTGCCCCTGCATTTCTTCATCCCCCAAACTGCCCCCCCCCAAAAAAAAGAGCTTTCCTGTGAGTCAGGTTCAAAGCTCCCATCTGTAACCACTGTGCCTGCCTAGCTCTCCCATCTGAGACCTTCGGGTGGGCTTGTGTGGTCCCCGCTGTCCCTGTCCCAGGTGTGGCATGATGCTGGTCCCGTGTCCACTGCCGGCAGCTCCGGGCCACCCGTCAGCCCTTGGGCACCAGCCATGCGGGAGATGAGCAGTGTTGAGGGAAAATGTCCCCGCACAGCTCTGGCGACTCACCTCTGGCCTCGCAGTCTTGGAAGGACACCGTGCCCTCATGCTTGGTGAGCAGCCCCCCTCCGCAGGGGAAGCAGCCCGTGCGCCCAGGCTCGGGCTGGTACGTGCCCACCGGGCAGGGCTGGCAGGGCCGGAAGCCATCCGGGGAGAAGAAGCCTGGGGAGCACTGGCCTGGAAGTCAGGGGTCATGGCTCAGGCTGGCTGGAGGTTCAGGTGCCTCAGTCCAGACCCTGCTCTCAACCCTCACCTGCCCTGGGGAAGGGGACCACGGCTAGGGGTGGTGCCGGGGTTGGGGGGACCTGGGGAAAGGAGCTGGGCTGCCCCCCCGCCCGGTCCGGATGCTGCCCGCGGCTCAGGCACTGTGGGGCCTTGGCCAGGCCTGGCTTCACCTCTCCCACTAGCAAGAGCAGGTGGCTTTGCTGCTCAGCTGGGACGTGCGGACCCCACATGTGCAGGGGAGAGGTCGGACCCCACATGTGCAGGGGAGAGGTCGGACCCCACATGTGCAGGGGAGAGGTCGGACCCCACATGTGCAGGGGAGAGGTCAGAGGAGCTGCCCCCCGGGGGAGCGGGCTACACTGCACCCTCCACCTGAGGAACTGGGCTTCAGTCTGCAGGGCTGGGCCAGGCGGGGAGGTGGGGGGGAGGTCTGGGAGGTCCCTGAGGGCATGGCTGGGACAGAGAGGGGACAACACACCCAGCATTAAGTTGGGATGCAGAGGGTGCTTTGGCATTGAGTAAGGGGTGGGCTGGAGGCCCTCTCGGCCCAGACCCTGAATTCTCTGAATTCTCTGCTCCTACCAGTGGCTGCTCTCTGCTCTCAGTCACTGGCCCTGCTAAGGGCAGAGACTACAGTCTTGGAGGACACAGCCAGCTAGCCTGCAGGGACTCAGGGCTGGGCTCTGGTCCCTTCTGTACCCCAGAGAAAGCTGGCTGGTGGTCTCCACTGTCCCACCCACCCACCCTCGCAGGCACACTTTTCCCCATCCATTGTCTTGGGTGGTCCCCACGACGGCCGGGGAAAGGAGGCTGTTGGGTGGGGGTGTGAGCCCATACCGCAGATGTGATTAAGTGAGGCAATAAATGGAAAAACTCTTTGCAAACCAGGTTGTGCTTGGTAAATGGCCAAAGGGCTTCCCAAACCATCTATAGGGCAAACTGTAAAGTTCTTCACGTGGAGAACATCGAGGATGGTGTGGGGCTCCATACCATGTAACACGTCTGGTCAACCATATCACACTACGTGCCTTCGTTACAGACAGTAAGTGGGCCCATAAATGACCAGGTGTTTATAAACTGTAAAGTCCTTTCCAAACCACGTGCTGCTGTTCTCCAGTGCACTAGGCCCAGCCCGGGGCCCGCTGGCACACAGGTGCTTTACGGCCCCAGTGGCCTCTGTGAGTGTGGCAGCCTGGAAGTCATGCCAGGCTCTGCACATGGCCGAGAGCTTTATGGAATATCACTAGGGACCGGGCCTTGGCTTTGAGGACCTCAGTAGAGACAGGAGATGCCGCCGGATCCCCCCACCGCAACCCCCAGCCCTTCCTCTCTCCAGGGGGGACCCGCACTCGCCTCCACACTCGGATACGTTGCGGGCACCAGCCAGGCCGAGCCCGTCGCTGCTGGGGCATGGCGTGCAGCTGAGCTGGCCGTCCCCATCCTGGTAGGACCCCGGTGCGCATGGCACACACTGGCCGGGCTCTCCGCTGAAGTAGGTGCCAGGTGCGCAGGCCACTGCGGAGGCAACGTGGAGAGATTGCCGGGGGGCGGGGGTGGGGGGGCAGAGGTGGGGAGCAGTGGCCAGGCGGTTTGTCTCCCGGTCCCTCAAACCCAGGCTCTGTCCTCCCAGACAGAGCACATCCCTCGTCCCTTTGGCTCAAAGATCCCAGAGGGGCCCAGGGCCGTCTCAGAAGAGCTAAGGGTAGGAGCAAGGCAGCAGCCGTCTGTGAAGAGCCCGGAGGCCTGACCCTGGTCTCCGGTCCCATCCTTGCTGCTCCTGCTCGGCCCTGAGGTCTCTCTCTGCTCTGTGTCCTGCCCTCCAGCCCTGACCCCTCAGCCTGTGTCCCAACAGTTTCCTGGCTGTCCCATGGGCGTTTTGTCCAAACCGAGATCTCCTACTCTCCCCCTTCCTTCCCCATGGGAAGGAGTGGCCATGTGGGGACAGTGTGCAGAGGGCATGGGGGGAGTGACAGAGGCAGGGGCAGGGAGGCCGGGTGGCAGAGAGTCGTCCAGAGCCCGTGTGGTCGGCTGTATACAGCAAACCGACGCGTAAGACTGACCGAGAAAATAAGGAGGGAGGGAGCCGGAGGTTTCCTGGAGAAGAAATTTAGAAACATGGAAAGAGGGGAGGTTAGAAAGAACCCTGAGCTATTGGACTGGAGGCACTGGTGTGAATGCATGGTTTACATGGTTTACACACACACACACACACACACCCATGTACCCATAACACCTGTGCAAATCCATATACATCCCCATGTTTAATATACACCCATACTCGCTAGTTCTGTCCGGTGAGAGCCTGGAAGCGAGGATGCTGCATTAGCAATGAGGACCCCAGCTCTGGCTTCTGCATATTTTCCTCCTCTAGGGGTCCCGGGGTCCCTGACTAATTGTGAAGGCTGGGGCAGAGGAAGTACGGGTTTGGTGCCCTAGAATCCTCAGCAAGTGATGGAGGCGGGGGGCATGTCCGAAAGATGGGGGAACCGGCCTGACTGGCTACACCAGGAATGATCTGAGCCCCGAACTAAGTAATGCTAGGCTTGGATTACAGACCCGCAAAGAACAGAGGAGTCGCGGAGCCCACACTGATACACATACACAGACATGTAGGTGCTCAGATACATCCGTGAGTGAGGGGGAGGGAAAGCTCTTCCTTCCAGAACGCTAATGCGCACGGACAAGGGCCGGCCGGAATGGAGGACACCGTCCAGCAACCATCGGAGACGTGGCTGCTTTGGCGGGAGCTGTCGCTGACTGCGATGGCTGCGGCTGGGCCAGGGATGTCTGATGCGGAGCAGTCTGCTGTGTAGACTCAGAATTCCATCCCCAGCAAATCTGCCTCAGTGGCAGAAGGAAAAGGGAGGTGGAAGGACCTGTGGGGGCCTGGGTCAGTACCCTGCGCCTCCTGACGGGGGCGCTGAAGAGCAGGCATCGAGGGGGGGTTTCCTGCCCAGCGGCCATGGAAATGAGGGATGCAGCCTCATGAGGGTCATCCTACGGCAGGAGGACAGGAGAGGCAGGGAAAGAGCCAAGGACTGCTCCACAGTGGAGGAATCTGGAGAGAGAGGACACTGAACGTGCGGGACAGGGACGCTGTCGGAAGACTGTGGGAACTGGAATGGGCTGTGTGGGCTGGACACGCTCGGGGCAGCACACAGGGGAACCCGGACAAAGAGACCGTGGACGTTTCTTGTTCTGCCTGGCAGTATTTCCGAATGTTTGAAATGGTTTAAAACAAACAAACAAACAAAAAACAGAAGAAGAGGGGTGCCTGGGTGGCTCAGCCATAAAGCATCTGCCTTCAGCTCGGGTCATGATCCTGGGGTCCTGGGATCGAGCCCCGCATCAGGCTCCCTGCTTGGTGGGAAGTCTGCTTCTCCTTCTCCCACTCCCCTGTTTGTGTTCCCTCCCTCACTCTGTCTCTGTCAAATAAATACATAAATAAATAAATAATAGAAGAACAGAGCACCTGGGTGGCTCAGTTGGTTGCACATCTGCCTTTGGCTCTGGTCATGATCTCTCCTGGGATCGAGTTCCACTTTGGGCTCCCTGCTCAGCAGGGAGTCTGCTTCTCCCTCTCCCTCTGCCCCTTTCCCTGGTGTGCACTCTCTCTCGCAAATAAATAAAAAGATAAAATCTTAAAAAAAAAATGACATCACAAAGGCCCTGCCCTCCTGCCACGCTCTCTCCACTGCTTCAGCTGGAGCCCCTCCTTCCCCCCACACCCCTAAATCCCACCTCTTCTCCAGCAGCTCCCCAATTAATCTCCTGGCCCAGCCTATGCTTTGTGCCCCAGGTTTGTGGCTCCAGCCATCCTAACCATTCAACGTCTTCACAGGGACGACTCATGTGCATGAGCTAGTGAGCACAGACACTCTGTCTCCTCCAGCCGCGCCTTCCCCAGGTTCCCCAGATCAGAGTATGATGCTGCTTCTGCCCCATGGCCCTTGGGGGTTGCCCTCGAAGCCTCCTTCTTCCCAGCCACCCCTCCAAAGTGCTCTCTCTGTCTTGCTCCTTCTTGTCCTGCTGCCAGCCCCCCACTCCCCGTTCAAGGTTCTACCGACTCCTGGTTGGCCTCCCTTCCCTGGTCCTTGCCCGTGGAAGCCTTCCCCTGAGGAGAGAGCGATAATGTTCCTCTGCTTGGAAACTTCCCGTGGCTTCCACCGCACCGGAGAAGCACCGTGGCCCTGTGGCAAGGCCCTGAGGTGGCTGTGCGTGTGGGTGTGGGTATGCTTGCCTGTTGGCTGCCTTCCTTCCCTGGTAAACGTGAACCCCCCAGAGCAAGGGCTCTGTCCATTCTCCTGCAGGCAGCCAC
>PISX010004023.1:0-127872 GCA_004024625.1 Mellivora capensis
ACAGATGAATGGATAAAGAAGATGTGGTATATATACACGATGGAATACTATGCAGCCATCAAAAGAAATGAAATCTTGCCATTCGCAACGACGTGGATGGAACTAGAGGGTATCATGCTTAGTGATATAAGTCAATCAGAGAAAGACAACTATCATATGATATCCCTGATATGAGGAAGTGGAGATGCAACATGGGGGATTAGGGGGGCAGAAAAAGAAGAAAAGAAACAAGATTGGATTGGGAGGGAGACAAACCATAAGTGATTCTTAATCTCACAAAACAAACTGAGGGTTGCTGGGGGGAGGGGGGTGGGAAAGGGGGGGTGGGGTAATGGACATTGGGGAGGGTATGTGGTATGGTTAGTGCTGTGAAGTGTGTAAACCTGGTGATTCACAGACATGTACCCCTGGGGATAAAAATATGTTTATAAAAAATAAAAATTTAAAATAGCCAAACAAAAAAAAAAAACAAAATGAACAATCATGTGCACAGACTCAGCAATTAAATGCATGCAATCTTGGCCTTTTAAGAGACTGAAATCTAAACTAAACTTCCATGTATATACAGTAATGAGGTGTTCTCATAATCACTGTAAAGCATATTAAAATCTCATAGTGAAAGCAATGGAAATGCACTAACATTTGTATAGCAATCAAAACTTTTTTTTTTAAAAACCTGATACTAACCTGCTTTGCATTTAATTACAGTTAATTTCAAACTTTGCTGCATCCATTATTTAAAAAAACCAAAGAAAACAAACAAACAAAGAAACAAACCACAACATAAAACCCATAGAGAATTACCAAGTCTTATTAATGGAACTAAGTCTTCTGGTCTATTTCATTAATTGGACTTGTACAATTAAAAAAAAATCTTTAACATCACCAAAAAATGAATAAGTAAATTTTAAAAACTGCTATGAAAGATATTTTTATCTGTACTATGCTAAATTTCACTTTGCTCCAGTGTGATCCTGCTAAGAAACTCTCTAAAACTTGGTTTTTAATTATAACCCCTATTATACTTAATACCCCATATTCCTTTCCTTGTTAGCTACAGCACATACAGCATTAAAGCTAAAAGCAATCCTGTTCCAGACCTACAAAATCACCCTAGCCTCATTTCCTCCACTAATGTACTCTAATTTATGCTTGGGTGGCTAAAATAAAATTGAGTATTACTATCACTACCTTTGTAAAGTATATATTTTTACTCAATTGTTTCATAGCTCAGTTGATTTGGTAGTGAGCAGATACAAAATATTTTCCAATCCCTAGTTTATTCAATGCAATACTTCAAACTTTAATCTTATCTGTTAGCATGCAAAAGAAAGCATCAATGCTACCACCTTTTCCTAAAAGACCTCTTCATCTTTCACACAACGGGTAAATACAAATATTGCAAACACTATCACTCTTAGGAATTTTTGATTTGATTTTACCACACTGTGGTTCAAAGTCATAGAATATTCTCCTCCTCACTCTTTCCCACTGTTCTGTATACAGAGAAAGTAAAAGGCAAGGCCTCCAAAACATCATGACCCCAGCACCATCCAAAATATCAGAACACAGAAGTCCCACTGTGTGCAAGGCTAAGCACATACAAAAACAGTCTGCTCTCTCTCCTGTTCAAAGATACTTCAGTACACACACATACACAGACATACAGACATACATACACACACAGAAGATATGTGTTGTATCTATCCAATAAAAAATATTACTTTCAGTTAAAAAAGTAAATTCTGTGATTAAAAAGTCAAGATAATTCCTCATAAATAATTGCCTTACTGACTAAATCCCTCATTTTAAACTGCCTGCTTTACATCCGATCTACTATATTAAGAATACTGATGGGGTAGGGCCGTCTAGGTGGCTCATTTGGTTAAGCCTTCAACTGGTGATTTCAGCTCAGGTCATGATCTCAAGGGCTATGGGATGGAGCTCTGCGTGGCGGGGGGGGGGGGGGGTCCACACTCAGCAGGGAGTCTCCTTAAAGATTCCCTCCCTCTGCTCCTTCCCCCACACAAGCACCTACATACAGTCTCTCTCTCTCTCTCTCTCTAAAATAATAATTTTTTTTTAAGAATACTGATGGGGTTGGGGGAAGCAATAAATAAGGTGTATACTAAAATACTGCAACATTTTTCACTGGGGCTGAGGGGATATCTGCATTCCTAAGATTCAAAAGACCATGGATTCACAGGACTATCAATAGTGAGGCCAGACAGTAAGGATAACATTTATTTGAACATACACAAGGTTAAATTTGGAGACTTAATTGTGAATCACATAAAGTCTTAATTAACACTTCCTCATCAGATGTTTCAGGTAAACGTGATTTGTCTCGGCAAACGGCTTAAAGAGCGAGCCACAGAAGTGTCAAACCGCAGAACTGGAAAGCGAGGACTGTCTGAGCCAAGTGCAGCAAAGACTGGCTGGGAGTTTTATTTTACTTACATAATTTCTGCATAACCATGAAGTGATCGTAGCAGTTTTAGCTAATCCTGCCATCTCAGGAACCAGGTAAAGGAAATAGGGATTAGGCACATGGAAATCATGGTGTGGGGACAGTGGGGTTCTAGGCTTCCAAAATTTAAATACAACCCTTGCGATTTATTTATGTTTCCACACAAAAAATGACTCGACAGAATTTTATTTTTCATTTTAGTAGTTTCTGGGCTTAAACTGCATGTGTTTTAGCATTATATAAAGCAATAAGAAAAAAAAAAAAAAAGGACCAAACTTCAAGACACCCAAGGATGAAACTAGTGTGAACTTGAGCACTCTGGTCACAGAGTCCCGAAGACAATTTTTCCCTGAAATTAGTTTCCTCTTGGCTCCCGTTTAACTGCTTCCAGCATCTTCACATTTTCTGGTATAGATTACTTGAGATGAAGGTGTCATACTTTCTCATTCTTAGGAAAAAAAAAAAAGTGTTCCTTATAGCTATTTGATCCTCTTGCTTTTTAGTCTGGCTGCTAAAGGAAGGAGCATTCACAGCAGAGTGCTACAGCTTAGCGTTAACGGACAGAAAATTCCTTTTCCTGCTCACAAGACTGGGGGGAGAATAAATGGCCAAATTCTTGCTTTTGCAGTCCTGTTATATTTGATTTGCTATGCCTTGAAACACTCCAGAGATTCTTATTTATGATTTAAAGAATGACTAGACCACTGTAAGGGGATGTTAGCAAGGGAGACATAGCATTTGATAAATATCCCAGGAAGGAGGCTAGTCTTACTCAGGGGAAAGGAGGGTGGATTTTTATTCAGTTGGCAAATAAATGTTCAAATTCTTGATCAGACTCCTTCATGGCCAGTTTATACGTTTAACTGGAAAGAACTTCATTGCCTTTCCCAGATGTAAAGTTGATGACAATAGTTGATTTTTCAATTCCTAATAAAACTGCAGGTTCCTCTTGCTGAATAGAGCCAGTTACAATAATGAACAAACCTACATCTCATCTCTAAGATATCTTATTAGCTTATTCTTCAAAAATGTGTCCTCTATAAACTGTAAGTGATTTCTCCCAGGTAGCACAGTAATATGAATGGGAGGCTATCTTCCTGGCTCTATAACCAGTAAATGTTGGACACTCTCCCAAAGAAGATGCAAAACAAAGCAGTGAGTAATCCATCACATTCTCACTGAAAACACCTAGTTGAAGGCAGATTACCAAACTGCTAAAAGAAAAAAAAAGTAGTGAGATATATTACTTTGGGATCCTTTTCAAATAACAGTGGATTCTTTTATCTGGCTCACGGCAAGAAGTAAAGGATAATTCCCATTAACTTAAATTTACTTTTGTAAATACCTGAATTGAAAATCTTTCAGAAAATGTATACTGTGTCCTTGTTTTTCTTAAGCAGAATATTCTAAACTCTCTATAATAGTCAGTTACATCAGTGCCTCCTAATGGACCACACCTCTCATTATTTATGAACTATGTTGTCTCTTCCCTTGAGTCTGGGACTAGTCCTCTGACTGGTTTTAACCAACAGAATGTGGCAAACATGAAACTATCAGTTCTAGGCCTAAGACTCGGGCAGGTCTGGCAGCTTCTGTTTTTGTCCTCTAGAGGAAGCCAATACACCTTAGAAGAAGTCCAGTTACCCTGAGCCTCAAGGAGAGCCCACAGTGAGGAGGTCTGAAGACCCTGGCTGACAGCCCCAGCTGAGCTTCCAGCCAGTCACCAAAAACAACCTGCCAGACTCATGAGTGAACCACCTCATAGGGGGCTCTTCCCCAGCTCAGCTGAACCACCTGATAGCCCAAAGAACAGAGATGAGCTACCTCCTAGCATCAAGCCCAAATGACAGACATATGAGCAAAGAAATAATTAGCATTGTCCTAAGCCACTATGTTTTAGGATAACAGACAACTGAAGCACTGTGGTCCATCTTTTCTCAACAGCTCATGGTCATCATATTTTTTGAAGAACACAACAAGCAGCTACCAGAAGATCTGGATTCTTATTCTCGGTCTGCTTCTTATGGTCTTATTGCTTGGCTATTCATATTCCTAACGTCCACGTGTATAAATTCTGGGCATCCCACACAATTGTGTATAAAGTGAATGACATAAACATACCGCAGTGCTTCCAGAACCATACTATACATCTTTTCACTGTTAGCATATAGCTTTTAAGTCCCAACTCTAATACCTTATATATTGTAATCTACATAAATGCAAAGTTTTGGAACCAAAGCAGTAGCAATTTTTTTTTTCCATCCATATACTTGATTTTGTACATAATGTCAAGTTGGTGAGCCACAGTTGCCAGCATTTTATACAACTCCCAACCAAGGTGTTGCTATACTTGTACTCAGAGTGGGCTGACTTTCATTTTGGAGAAGCAATTATGAAGTGTTTAAAAATTATCAGTATCTCAAAAATGTTCCTCGAACTTTATAATGTGTCTTTGATATTTCCCAATATTGTTCTCTGCAAACAATTCTGCTCTTTCTTCTGATGCTTTCCAAAAAGAACATGGGAATTTTGCATACGGGTAGCCTTTGGCCAATCAATTAATCATTTTGAGATTCAGTTTCATTTTACATAAATTAAGGATAACTATTTCTTCCTTGCTGTTTTGCGTAAGTACTTATTCTTAGAGGCACTACAAAGGCATTCAATAAATGGCAGTCAATAATTACTGTCACTATTATCACCCTGATTTCTTATGTATGCCATATTAGTAGGTATGCCTCATTTTTATGATTTAGAGATTTTTAGGACAATCTGTTTTTTGTATCCCTTCTCTGAAGAAATAAAACAAGAGATTCAAAAATTGGTAAAATAAGGCTGATTTTTTTTCACTGAGAATTTGGCAGAAAGCATTTTATTTATGCGTGTGTGTGTGTGTGTGTGTGTGTTTGTATATCTCATACTACAAATATGAGCTACCTAAAGAAAGAGATATGATCTTCTTATATCTTCAGCATCTTGCAAACTAGAGGTGATTAAGAAAAATATCATTATGATGGCAGTAGCAGCAACAACAATAAGATCAGATATGCAAGAGCCTGTGTCTCTGATCTCTTCACAGTGGAATACGCTCTTCATATTTTAGTGAGAATAAATGAAACATAAAGTGAAGTCTTATGCCGACTTTTTTGAAGCCAGATTTACTGGCAGCTTTACCAAATGCTTCAAACTGAAGGGGCAGGAAGAACATCATTCTTTCTGATCTTTTCCCACTCCAAGACTGTTCTTAGACTTCAGCTCCTAATCTACGAAGGGAGGTGTGCGGAGATCCTGATGCCGGTCTCCGGTTCTAACTCCTGAACCGTCATTCACTCTCTGAAGCCCCAGAAACTATCTGTTGTCAAGAAGTCCAAATCTGTTCTGGAGCCTGCTTGTTAGGCTAATATCAAAAAGAAGACACAGTGCAATACTCATCAGAAAAGCTAATTCAGGGATACGTGGGAGGTTCAGTCATTAGGCATCGGCCTGCAGCTCAGATTATTATCCCAGGGTCCTGGGATGGAGCCCCGCATCCGGCTCCTTGCTCCTCGGGAAGCCTGCTTCTCCCTTTTCCCCTCCCCCGTCTTGTGTTCCCTCTCTCACTGTGTGTGTGTCTCTCTCTCTCTCTCTGTCAAATAAATAAATAAATAAATAAATAAAATCTTTAAACAAGAAAAGCTAATTCATACAGCCCACGTTTTATTTTTCTTGTTGTTGATACATTTCAAGCATTTAGAGCCTACGAATGAGGCAGTTTTAAAAAGTACTTAAAGGCCATCTAAATTGTCCATCAAAGTAATACCCAGTACTCCCAGAAATAACAGTGGGTTTTAAGAGGATCTCATGCATTTTTTTGATTCTGCCTCATCTAGCATTGTACATGGTATATAAGCTGGAAGTGACAAAGGAAAGGAAATGAAGAGATGAGCTACATCAACACTTATCCTAAACACCAAGCACAACCACCGTCCAAGTGTACACACGTATAAAAACAGTAAGAGAACACCAGCCATGAGCTGTTGTCTTTAGGCCCACGTGAACTACACCTCACTCTCATTCCTCGTCACCTTGGGGGAAAGTACAGAATGGCAGACATGCCACCAGCGCAGCTGGGTAGATCTGCCTTCAGTTTTCAGAGCAAGCAAATGATGGATCCACTCCATGTTTATTCTTTCTTTTCACAAAACAGTGGTGAGAATTTCTGCTATGTCCTGGATACCAAGATGCTGAGAGTCAGAGATGGAAATCCTGCCCCCAAAAACTTAAAAAAAAAAAAAAAAGTCAAGTAAAAAATAACTTGACAGTAATAAGTGCAGGGACAGAGAGGATGGAAGGAAATGGTATGGAGAGAGTGACTGGGTAAAATGTACTTTAATTTGGTTCCACAAATATTTATAGAGTGCTAGGTAATAATACAACCCAGGAAAGAAGGTAGGTCACTTCCTGCAAAATAATAGAAAATGAGTAGGAATACACCCAACTTTAGATGGACTTATAGTTTAACAAGTGAAGTGTGTGGCTTGAGGAGAGAAAAGGGGAAGGACCTGAAAATCTAAGAAACTGGATGACCAACAGCATCTAATTTTTTTGTGAATCCGGAGGAAAGGCCATCTTCTAATGGTAGAGAACACTGGGACAGGGCTTCAGGGAAGAAAAGAAAATGAGACAAGTGTGAAAACGTTGAGTTAAGAACAAGTAAAATCGGAGGGCTTAGCCAACAGTGGGCAGGATACATTTCAGACATGTGCAGACACGTGCGCCGAAAGTCTGTGACTGTGGCCCTCTTTGTGAGCAGGAACCCTGCCCTAGTCATCTTGCTAGGCTGAGGATACATTTAGAGCTCTTCATATACAGTATGCCCTTTTCTCAGAGTATTAACTGTTTTATTTAAAAAGAGTGAAAAGGATGGGGCGCCTGGGTGGCTCAGTGGGTTAAAGCCACTGCCTTCAGCTCAGGTCATGATCCCAGGGTCCTGGGATCAAGCCCTGCATTGGGCTCTCTGCTCAGCAGGGAGTCTGCTTCCTCCTCTCTCTCTGCCTGCCTCTCTGCCTACTTGTGATCTCTGTCAAATAAATAAATAAAAATCTTTAAAAAAAATTTAAAAAAAGAGTGAAAAGGAGAAGAAAATGAATAAAAAGAAAAAATATTAAGATATGGAGGATGCTCTGAAAGGTGAGATCAAGAGACAGATACGTAAGGCTGGGCAGAATGAGGAGGCTGGGCCACAGAAGGGAGAGTCAACGGGAGGTGGAAGAACAGGGACGTGAATGCAGGACCTGGTGAAAGAGAAAATGAATATGTGAATGATTTGGGGGAGATGCTCATTTTAAAACAGGAAAGCTGGAAGATGCAGGATACTGGAAAGAAATTGAAAGAGGATATCCAGGAGTTTCCATGTGAATGGTAAGGTAATGTAAATGGTAAATGTGTGCAATGTAAAGTTGCCATGTGAATGGTAAGGTAATGTAAAGGTAAATGTGTGCAGAAAGGCAGATGTGAAGAAAGGGAGAAAAGCACCGAAAAAGAGGCAAAGATATAAATATATTTCGTGGCACTAATTATATTTTATTCATAGTCTTACAAATCACTACATCTTTCTCAATAGTTCAGTGTCTAAAGACTTTTTAAGGTCAAAAGTGGAAAAGTGGGTTTTTTTGGAAGATTTACAATATTTAGCTTCAAAACAGTGGAATATGTATTTATTTATTTTTAAACCCCTGCAACAGTGACAGGTAATCTTTTTAGAGGCTAAAACTCTGATGTGGGACAGAGAAGGTTTCAGGACGAAAAACAGAGGAGGGAGAAAAACAAGGAAACAGGATAAGTGTTGACTGGTGCTGGTTGCCAGCTTGTTGACAAGAAGGAAACAGATGAACAATCACCAAGAATGCTGAGCAGTAAGAGGCTCTGACAAAGGAAAAGCAGAGAATTTTTTTTTCTTTCCATTCGTCCTCTTGGATTGCTGATCATGGATCACAATCTGCCATGTGTGCGTACCCTGCCTGCTTAACACCTGACTTTTATCTCTGTTCCATTTGCCTCTTGGGGTTTCCACACTACTGTGCATTGTCAGTTTTTGCTGGATCCCTTGATTTTTTTCCTTAATGATGATTTTTCTCTGCATCATTCAGGACAGATGATTCATTGAGAATTTTCTTGCTCTCATGGTACAACTTGTCATACACTCTCCACCGTCAGTGACATCTCCATTTATGCAGATCGGTGGGTTTTCAAACTTTAATATGCATCAGTATCTCCACGCCCCACCTGCAATTTGTGATTCAGTAGGTCGAAGTGAGGCCTGGGATTTGTATTTCTAAGAAGCTGCAAGGTGATGCTGACACTGCTGGTCTAGGGACCACATCTGGGGAACAGCTGATGTAGATCCTTCGTCCTAAAAAAGATTTTCTCAAAGGACTGCTCCTATATCTAGAATGACAGCAATTGAACTTAAAGTCTTTTGATTAGCAACATGTTCTATACTCATTAATTGAAAGGAATGCATAAAATACTTCTATTAATAACAAAATAGTGGCTTCCTACATGCTTATTTGTATCTGGCAGTATATAACGTTCTAATTCTGTTCCTAAGTATAAATTCTGTACATCAAAATATGTAAAAACCAACATTTTGCACTTCATAATACATTTCCTCCTATGCAATCCTCTAATATTCCAGTTGATTTTGTCTTAAATAAAAGGGAAAAACTTTTATATATTAGATAAGAATCACTGAATGTTTTTAACTTTTGTTTTCGGTTTCTTATAAGAAAAGCAGAAATACATGGAGAAGGTACAAACCTTCATAGAAATTTAAAAGATAATTTTGAGGGTTTCTTTATTGTCATCATAACTCACTTCAAGACAGAAGTCTCTATTTTTTCCTAATAAAATTTGAATACTAATACTACTTCTTCTTATGCTTTCCAGTTGTGGTAAGTGTTGCTTCTCTTTTTTTATCATTGCAATTAGGAGAATGTAATGTTTAACAAGGCAAAGGTTATAAAACACAAAAGACAAAAGTTAGATGAACCAACAAATATACTTCTCGAGACGGATTTAGCCAAACTCTTTGCAGAATGTGTGCAAGTTTTATTCCCGAATGGGCCAAAAGAAAGAGGAGCTACAAGTTCAAACTCAAGCTAAATTTTTCCCATTGTCAGTTACCAGGAGATACTGTTCACCCTAATTGTTGTCTGTAGCCAGTACTGAGGATAGTCTCAAATGCAGTCTGTGGATCTTCTGTATCAGAATCAGCCAGGGTGTATGGAAACAATGGGTATGTATATTACCTCAGGAACGGACTTTTAAAACTGCACCTGAAAGTCTGTACCCTAAAATTTCAGAATCACTGAAGTTGTGAGTAACAGGAAGAGAAGATTTACTGCAGGTACTCAGAAGGGAGCAGTATGACACTAATATTCTGTGTTTGAGGAGAGTATTAAATACAAATTCAACAGATGGAGTTTTTGCCTTCACATATTCTAAAATCTGTTATGCAGACCCAGGATGCATTTGAAGAGGACACTAATAACGTTAACAAAACTCTTTGAGCTACTTTATTTCATTTAAAAGGATGATGTTCTTAATAGATCTTTGTCTGTAAAGTGTGAATTATATGATTGTTGCCAAAACAATCATTACCTTAATAAGGACTGTAGTTTCACATTTACTAGAAATTAGTTTTACATTTACTAGAAATTAGCAACCCATATAGGTGAAATTTATTTAAAATCCCATCACGTAATAGTATATAGGGTTAATGATTCAGATACCACATCAAAATAAAGGATTGTTAGTGTATGATTTAGTGAATATAAGGGTTGACAATTTCAAATGGGGCCATTTGTAAAATTCTCAAGTCATTACTGAGAGAGAAGTTCACTAACCTGTTCTACAAAGTAGGTTAAATTTTCTTAGCGCTATTTATAAATAGAAAACTGTAATGAAAAAATCTGCATATAATATTTCCAGAAGCAAAACAAAAGCCACCAAGTAGAATGTGCCTGAGGTTCTGCCATTGTGGCAGCTTATTCCACCCCTGTGTCTCTAATGAATAGCCTATAAAAATAAGTCCTAAACTTCAATACCGATCATTAAAATTACCAGAACTCTTCTTCCTCCACACATTTTTTTAATTGTGCTTACTCCTCATGAAGGCTTCTTTTCCTAGGACTTTGGGTTTATAGATTTATCTTGGTTCCCCTGCCCTGACCTTGGCTCTTTCTAAAGTAATGGTTCAGGCTTAATTTCTGACCGTCTGAGCCCTGGTTCCCAGCATTCTTCCAAGTGATCAGCATTAGATTTTGCTCAACCCTTTGCAAAAACAAAACAAAACAAAAACAAAAATAAAACACAGTAATTCTGATGTCAAATAAGTGGGCTTAAAAAAAAGCAGGCATCTACATTTTAAATCCTATTCAAAATACCCACATTTTGAAGATTTCACCAAACAAAAATTTATTAACTAATTTGAATCTATCCTAGATTCAAATTAGTTAATAGTTTTACCTATCATTTATATTGTAGTTTGAAAAGATGAATGTGCAATGTTTTATTAAAAAGCCACGAACTGTGTCCAAACAGATATAAGGAAATGTTGAAATAGGTTCCATGTAGAGAATGTATGGCTTTTATTTTCCAAATAGCAACTTCAATAAATTAAAGTGCTCAATATTGTACCAGCCAGGTGTCAGAAATGAATAGTGAACCTATCAGCAGAAATGTTTTCAATTTCTTAAGCACCATCCTGGTCCCTGACAGAATTGATTGGCTTTTTGACACAAAGCTGTAGTGGCAGAGATTTAAAAAAAGAAGAAAATTCTTCTTTAACAAACTACCGCTGTGACAAACTGTCTCCACATGTAATTCAATACACCAAATGTTCTATTTTAGAGTGAAGCTAAGATAAATACCAGCAATATTATTCTTGGCACTTTAAATAATAATAATAATAGTAATAGCAATAATATTGAAGTCAAAGTTACAAAAGAAAAGTATATTAAAAGTTAATTAAATGTTTGGGATTTTTTAAAACCACACATTTTTCTCCTGGATTTGCATCATTAATTAATTAAGCATTCTGTACTTATTCTACTTCATTTTTTTTATCATAAGAGAAATGAAGTTATTTGAATAGGTGTAGAATGTTTAAATCTCAAAACAAATATTAAAATAGTATTAAATATTAATATGGCTTATTACTCAGTTTTCACATAACTTGTCTACAAAGTTCTAGAAAGCACTACAAGACTAATTCTGTATACATGTATATTCACAGGTATGTATTTATGATCATACATATGTATATATGCACACAACTTAAACTGGGAAAATTATTTACAACAGTCATGTTAAGCATAAGGTTAACGATGTATCTATTTTGTTGTTATTTTTATGATTACTTACATTTAAATTATGAATCCATTTTAGAGTCATTTGCTGTGTAATTATAAGTGAACTGCCACCCTAATAATGCTTGATCATATAAGTTATTATTTGGAAACTAGCAGTAAGTTACTGCCTAAATGTATGTACTTAATGAATACACAGGTCTATGTAAATTTTATTCAATCCAACCTTTAGCAATTACTTTAGAACCAAGGTTTAAGCAAATCTATTAGAAAGGTCTGAAATTCTAGACCATATTAAATAAAGTGTGTTTTTTAGATTATCAAAAATTTCATTTTACAAAAAGATTCAAACCCAGCTTCCTTTAAATATAAGACTCCCAATAGTGTGCAGCCATTGATTATACCACCTCCTATTCACAGTCCAGCAGACCCAGGAATTTAAAATTAGAATGACAGATGGAAGAGATATAATTGAGCCCAATTATATTAATACATTTTTATCTGTTATGAAAAATAATACATCTATACTACAGCCTCAAGATGATACTTTTAAAAATCAAATATAAAAAAAGAAAAGTGAAATACCCCACTCCAGTCTAAATCCTCATTCATCTTTCATTCTCCCAAATTTTGTCCAAAGACCGATGTGTGAATGAGGGTCTATTTCATGTTTACCAGTTGGCATAGTTGGTATAAAAACAAAGTAACAGTGGGTACTGAGGTATGAGCACAGTACCTCCATTTCAGACACGACTGTTCATAATGTATTATAAATGAGGCATCGACCTTCCCACTAAATCGAGAACAATTCCTACAGTGAGCAGGGGAGAGGAGTTAAGGGTAATAATGCTATGGCTGGAGGAGAGTTAACCAATCTTGGGCTTCACACTCCACTAGTTTTGCTTAGTTTCTCATTTTTCCTTGTAAAACTTGCTACGCTCAGTTTCTATAAACATTCCCGTGGCGTCCCTGGAAACACTGTACTATGAATCATTCTCAGTACTAGGACCTGATCTCTTTCTTCCACAATGAAGACAAAAGTACCCCACCCATCTATACACCCCAAATTCCTGTCTCAGTATATTCACCATGAATTATCCTTTTGGGAAAAGAGGAAAGCTGCAAATGTTATTTTTCTACAGTTTATTACATTTAAAATGTCCATCATTGGTATCTGGAATCTAGTAAAAATGTTCAAACACTGCACCCACTTTAAACTCAGTAGCTGAGGAACACGTGAAGGACTCAGTCAGTTAAACGACTGCCTTGAGCTCAGATCATGATCACAGGGTCCTGGGATCAAGCCCCACATAGAGGTCCCAGCTCAGTGGGGAGTCTGCTCTTCCCTCTCACTCTGCTCATGTTCTCTCACTCACTCTCTCACTTTCAAATAAATAAATAAACTCTAAAATAAAAATTTAAAAAAATATAAACACAGTGGTTGAGAAAATCATTTGGTCTAAAAAACACAATAGACCAAAAAGACATCATTATAAGGAAGAAGTGCTCTGAATTTCAGAAATATAAAAAAACAAAGACAGGGACTAGTTTTAATCAATATTTTTCATGACAAATTCTAGGCTAACATTGAACAATAAATCTAGGACTGTACATAAAATGGCAACACATCTTAACATCATATTTAGCTCAGATTACTCGAAAGCAAAAGACTGATATTTCTAGACAATCTCATCTATTTATTGACTCTATAGAGTTGTTAAATATAACACATAGGTATGTGTTTGACAATTATTCATCAAATTCAACCTTCTAAGTTATGACCACTCAGCGTCCCATGAGAGAGCACTGAGTCCACTCAGCCCTCCCTTCCTTACCCATGTAATGGCAATGTTAATCCAGTTTCCACGTTTACAGTAATTATAATTCGCTAATTATTTAAAGGGTTCTGATAGCCTAAGTCCTTGAGATAATCACCTAGAAGGTTAAACTGGAAATTCATCATCATCTTGAGACATTGTAAAAAGAGAGGAGACAAAAGAAACATGTTTATTGACCACATTCTATGTAACAATTTCATCTATTCTCCTATATTTTTTTATTTAAAACCCAGACAAATGCAGCTTTTGTTGGGCCAACCCTGATGGACTTAGCAAGATTTTATGGAGAAGGTAAGACTTGAGGTTAGGCATGGAGGATGCAAGGAATTAAGACATTTTAGAAAGAGGAAGAGAGAAAGGTATTGAATGAGCAAAACATGGTGACTATGACTCTGTATGGCATGTTCTAGTCGACCAATTTGCTGGGAATCAGTAGTTTTTAATGTCATTATGAGAGACAGAGGTGGAAAAATAAGTTAGAATTAGACTAGGCAGACAGCCAGTAAAGGTAGTACAGGCAACTCAAGACAGCTGAAGGATTGTGCAGCAAGGAGTAACTTGAATGGAATGTGATAGACTGAAGTATAAATCCCTGTTAATGGGCTCTTAATAAGGGGAATAGTAGGTTATAAGGGTCTTAGCAAAGGAAGTAGAACAAAAAGGAGAGACACAAAAGATTTAACAAAGGGAAAAACTACTATACTTTTATTACTATGTGTAGGAAGAAAATAAAACTTGCCAATAACTTGAAGAGGCTTTAGCTATTTTAGAGAGAGGACAGCACTATGGTTTCATGGTAAGTCAGGAAAAGATGTATACAAAACTGAGAGAGACTATTCAATTTGGCCACTTGGACAGGGCACTGGTGTGGAATGTGCCTATCAGGGAAAACAGCGGACATAAAGATCGGAGAGCCTCCTCGTGACTTTTTGCCTCCTGACACAGTATGTCAAGATGGTAGCATCTCTCCAAAACAAGGAAAATACTAGAAAACTGTATTTTTATCCAAATTTCGTGCTTTCATGAATTGAATTAGCTCTGTAAGATTTCACTGTTCGTGATGTACCGTATTTATGATTCTATCATCCTTTATTATCACAAGAAATAAAAGGAGGCTTGATATTCCACCACTCAAAACTATAACACTAAATTTCTTCCCCAAACCTCTAGGAGGTGTGAGATGAACAACAAAGACAGCATATTCGGCAGGTAATTGGCATTCCAACTGACTCAGCCAGGAACAACACAATAAGAAAACAAGGGATTGAAATACCATGCAAGTCTCCTAAACCAGCATATTTCAATATGATTTCAGAATTTAAAATAGACTTCATACTATAAATTATTGATTTGATGTACTCAGATCTTACAATGACATAAGCCGCAGTAATAAAAAATATATTATCCTTCATGATGTTTATATTTGCTATTAGCTGAGCTGTATATATAAGTTGAATGGGTAAGATATCCTAAGACCTTAGAAAATATCCTGTCTGGCAACATTTGAGCAATGGTATAAAAATAGCTGAACACCACAAAACAGCCATCTGTCTACCTGAAAAAGTGATCACTGGAAGAAAAAAAAAACCAGTATTAAGCTTCAACTTCAAGCAATATTTGATAAAGCTGTGAAGCAATAAGTCACAGGTCATCCAATTTGCAGAACGGCTTGAGTTTCAGTGGACACTACTGAACAAATTGTTGTCTCTACGCTTGGAAGCTTTATCAATAATCTTGTACCTAGAACACACAACCTCAAGACCTCAAATCACCAACCCCAAATTAAATTCTAAGAACTGCTTCCTAGTTCTCTCATAAACAATCAGTTTTATTGCCCAGGTGAGAAAGGAAATAAAGGAGGAGGAACTACTCTTACTTTTATTACCATTTGAGTGAAATCCTAGCCTCTGAAGGAAACCTATTTATTGTCACAGCTTAATCAAGATTGATAAACCAATGAAAATCTGACATACTTATACTCCAGAGATACAACCTCTGTTATTTCTCATTCTTCACTCTTAACTTTTCTCTGCAGGACTTTTTTTTTTCAATTTCCATTATCAATAAACACTTGATACCCCAAATCCAATGGGTTTATTATTTACAGTATTATGCCTCATTATCAAATTATTATAATGATTGTTGTTATCCTGGGCTTCACTCTCCCAGAAAATGGGAGATATCTGCTCAATAGTGATTTTCCTTTTGAGGCTTTTGGGTAATCCATCACTTCTGGACATTCTTTTGGGTTCTCTATGCCAGTGTACTGAGTGTGACCACTGGTGTTTATCATTCATTCCATTAGTCTTTTCTCTTCTTGCTATGGTTTGCGCCCTCATAGAGAAGCTCTAAAGATGTGTCTGTCCCAGGGGTGCCTGGGTGGCTCAGTGGGTTAAAGGCTCTGCCTTCAGCTCAGGTCATGGTACCAGAGTCCTGGGATGGAGCCCCACATTGGGCTCTCTGCTCCACAGGGAGCCTGCTTCCTCCTCTCCTGCCTCTCTGCCTACTTGTGATCTCTGTCAAGTACATAAATAAATAATCTTAAAAAAAAATGTGTCTGCCCCAAATAAAGAAAAAAAAAAACTACTCATATATTTCTTTAAAAATGATACTGTTGTGGGGCATCTGGGTGGCTCAGTCGGTTAAGTGACTGCCTTCGGCTCGGGTCATGATCCCCGGGTTCTGGGATCAAGCCCCATGTCGGCTCCCTGTTGAGTGGGGAGTCTGCCTCTCCTACTCATGCCTGCTGGCTCTTCTTACTCCCTCTCTTAAATAAAAACATAAAATCTTTTTAAAAAATGATACTGTTGAGAAGCAAATAACAATGTACTTTTCAAATAACTCAGAGTCTTCTAATTTCACAGTATTGGGAGATTCTACCTGTCACCTCTAGTCATAGCTATTATTACATAACCATATAGATTTATTAGCTATGTCAAAGGTGAAAATCAAATAGTGTTTGCTGTGTATGTCTTTGTATCCATGTTAGTGAACATAAAAAATACTTTTAAACAATGGAGGGAGACGTAGAAAGCAAGGGAGAAAGCTAAGTGGATCATTTTATATTCCTCAAAGTTTTCAGTACCCTTGATCACCATCTTACTTTCTTTTCCTAGTATGTCACTCATTACACTTGCAAAATTCAGAAATACAAAAATATTCCTGAAGACTAAGCAAACTTTCTATCTTGACCATTCCTCCACACACACTGTGTACTTTATTTGGTTTGCCACACCAAATCTCTTTTCATAAAGCCAAGTTCACTTTCCCAGGCAAAATTGTTTTCTATTGTATATTCCATAAATAAATATTAATACAAAATTACCAAGGTTGAGTTTTATTGTCACAAGATATAGTTCATTATTGCTCCAGAGGAAACTACATAAATATCATCTTTATCTATAACAACATGGAGAAGTAACAGCCTATATAAAAACATCTCCACGATGACAATAAAAGTTAAAATGATATTGTTTCACTAAGTGGTCAGGCTATGCCCCAGGATAGAATATGAGTGCAGCCAAGGTTAAAAGGCAGGTAAGTGCCACCCAGGGAAAAGACCAGTGCATGCTTTGAGATCCCTGAGAACAGACACATGCATACCAGGTACAAGTGGTACAGTGTTTATTTACAGCAAGAGAAGTGAGTACACAAGACCCAGCTCCTTGCAATTGCTGGTCCCTCATGGCTGGCTTCTCTCTGCAGCTCACATGGTCAGTGCAGCTGTATGTACTCCACATCATGCTTCAGCAGAACAACCCCAATCCTGACCCTGTGGGTCCTGTAATACAAAAACTTGGGGGCATGCCCAAGGTCAACAGCAGCATATATAGATAAGCCAGAAAGTTTGCAGGTGCCAGATACAGAGGGAGCAGGGATGTGTGTACTGGCTGTGCTCTGAAATTTTTGCATTCAGTGTGATCCATGAGCTTGCCAGCATGTCCTTTATTAAGTGCAAAGTTCTTCTTGGGAACACAGAGGAGGTGTCCAGCGGAACTTGGATCGATATCGATATAAACCATTTTTGAAAAAAAAAAGACTGCAATAATTGAAATCAATTATAATACTTATATTTTATAAGCAACTCAGAGATTAGAAGTCCTTATATAATCACAGTTGATCTTCTCAACAACCCACAGAATAGGCCGGCCATGTTTAATAATCCTCATTTTCAAATGAAGAATAAACTATAATTTAAAGAGATTTAGGAATCTACCAAAAAGCCCACTGTAAATGAGTGGTGGGATTACTTAATATAATGATTCTGGTTAATTTGGTAAGCACTTAATATCTTTTTCAACTACCATGTTTTACTAAAGGTTTAAAAGATTGGAAATGATAATGCTTTGCTATCTCTGTGGAAATGCTGATTAGTCTTTATTGGCAATTATAACTATGAAGATATATTTGAAGGTCTTTGCACTGATATCAGACCTTTTTATAAAAAGGATTTTATGATTGGGGTTTTATTTTTATATTTAATTTATGGAATATACTGATTGGAATTTAGGTTTAATTGTAAACTTCAGTTGTTCAGTATCATTTATAGAAAGACATGAAAGGAGTTTTAAAGATAAACTGCTATAGATATGGATATGCTCCTTTAAAAATTAATATAAGAATTTGTTACATGATGCTTCTTTATAGAATGCTAAGTGTGCAGTTATTTATCTCATCAATTATCATTTAGTATGATATTTCAATATCTATATCATGAACTGAAAACTTAATTATGATCAGTTCAACAAATATGTATGGTATACCTACTAGAGGTAAAGCCCTTTGCTCACCTACTACAGGGACACAATGGTTAATCAAACTTTGATCTCACTTTCTTTTTAATTAAATTTTTTTAAATTTAAATTCAATTAACTAACATATAGCATATTATTAATTTCAGAGATAGTTTAGTGATTCATCAGTTGCATGTAACACCCAGTGCTCATTACATCACGTGCCCTCCTTAATGTCCATCACTCAGTTACCCCATCTCCCAACCACCTTTCCTCCAGCAACCCTCATTTTTTCCTATAGTTTAGTCTTTTGTGGTTTGTCTCCCTTTCTGATTTTGTCTACATTTATTTTTCCCTCCCTTCCCCTATGATTATGTTTGTTTCTTAAATTCCACATATGAGTGAATCCTATAATTGTCTTTCTCTGACTGACTTATTTCCATTACCATAATACCCTCTAGTTCCATCCACAGTGTTGTAAATGGTAAGATTTCAATTTTTGATGGCTAAATAATATTCCATTGTATATATATACCACATCTTCTTTATACACTTGATCCCACTTTCAAGGAGCTTTTACTATTAAAAGAAGATGAGATACAGGTAATATGATTATATTATGATGCAGAAAGACAGATATCATAAAACTTCCATAGAAAAATAACAGTGGGGGTTAGAGGGACAATAATATATTTAGTAAGGAAATCTGGGAAGGTTTCCTGGAATAAGACTTTGAGAAAAATCTTTGCATGAAATGTGAACATACTAAGTAAGATGGAAATACTTTATATCTTGGGTGAATAAAAAATAATTTGTGAAACAAGAAAGTGGAGGTCAGCCTATATATTAAGAAGAAGTGGTTCATAGAAGATGAGTTCAGAACAGAAGGAACCAGTTCACTGAAGGCTTTGACTGATGGACAAAAAAGTTTGTATTTAAGTAATTAATATGGTCAAGCATACCAGGTTTTATCAATTACTTAAGTTTTCTGGCAAATTATAAGCCCTGAGGTCTATTTTTTTATGATTTTTATTTACTTATTTAACAGACAGAGATCACAAGTAGGCAGAGAGGCAGGCAGAGAGAGAGAGGAGGAAGCACACTCCCTGCTGAGCAAAGAGCCTGACTCAGGGCTCAATCCCAGGACCCTGGGATCATGACCTGAGCGGAAGGCAGAGGCTTTAACCCACTGAGCTACCCAGGCGCCCCAGCCCTAAGGTCTTAACTGGTAATATTTGTCTTACTGAGGTCTATCTATTCATGAAGGTAATTGATGAAACTAAAGGTAGTAGTGTCCATTAAAAATATAAAAAATAAACATTACTAAAACATTGCCTCAGTGTAACATCATGTTTCATATAATATAGAAGAAACAATATAAAAATTATTTTTAAAGGATCATTAAAAAACCTGGCTAAATGTACATGTATTAATGCCAGTATGACTAAAAACTTATATTAAGTGTACAGGAATTTTTGTCTTAAAAAATCAATTACTGTTTCTAGCAATAATAAGAGTTAATCTTTCCTGAATATTACATCAGGTGTTATACAAAAGTTGGGTTTACATACACTATCTTTGACCATGATAGCAGCTTTATAATTTGGGAATTGCTAATACTACTTTATAGAAGATGAAATTAAGATTCAGGAATGCCCAAGATCACATAGTAAAATAAGTTTTGGACATGGGATGATTTCCTAGGTCAGCCAAGCTGCTATACTAGTGGTGTCATTCTTTTTACCATCTTAAACACCAAACTAGTATCTCTAAAAGTAAACCTGGTCTCTGAAGATACTAATACCTTTGACTTTTCCATATACTAACTCAACTTTTCTAGGATAAAAAAATAAGTGAATTGTTTTCTATTTTCTTCTTTTACCTGGTCACAGAAATAAATGATATTTTTAAAGAAAAGCAAGAAGCCCAATGAATACTAGAGCAAAGAAAAGACAGAATTACTGATTCTGCAGGAATTCATTCTATTCACACTTTTATAGAAACTCTATTGGCACCAATACTGATGTTTAAAAATGTCAAGTCAATTTCAAGCATAATCAGTTCTTGTGAATCCCAAGTCACACAGAACTTAAAGGATGATACAGAACACATAAAATTTAATTTTCCTATATTTAAAAAAAAAAAACTGCTGATGCAGAACCTCCAATACAATTCCTAGAAATCAGTTGGGAAGATGATCTGATAATCAGAGGTGTAACACTGGTGAGAAGCCCCCTCAGCAAAGGACATTTCTCACAGAACTGAATTTGCTTTAGGGATCCCTAATGGTCATTAAGGTAAAAAAGGCTTCATATAATTTCACCCAGTCAGGCTCACCCCTTTCCTCTCTGGGTTCCTAAGTGTATTAGTGATGGTATTTGGAGGTGGGGCCTCTGGGAGCTGATTAGGTTATAGAGGTAGATCCTTCATAAATGGGACTAGTGCCCTTACAGGAAGAGACCCCAAAGAGCTTCCTCCACCTTTTCCATCTTGTGAAGACACAGCAAGAGGAGAGTTGTCCACAAACCACTAGACACTAAATCTTCTAGCACCTTGATTTTGGATTTCCTAGCCTCCAGAATTGTTAGAAATAGAAATTAATTTATGTTATTTTCATTTATAGCTGCCCCAATGGACTAAGATATTAGCACAAACTACAGTCAGGATGGCTACATTGTTTCAATTACAACTGGAAGATCCCAAAAGACTTTGACCTAACTGTTTACTCCTGATTGTGATTTAAATATTGAAGACCTCCTTCAACAAAAATTTTTTATGCAAAAACTACATAATAATACTCTTGTTTATATTTTCCTACAACAGAAGAGAGAGATTCAGAATTTTATTTTAGGTAACTCAAAGTTTCATTTTAAATAGTGCCAATGTTTTAGGAAAGGTCTTTTGGGCATAATGGAAAATTTGTATTTTTAAAATTATGTTGCATTTCTTATTAAAATTCACAACTACCTTATTATTGAAGTCAATGTAAATATTTCACTGAACTTAAACTTCATCTTATCTCTTAATCTTTCCAGGTCCTTCCAAGTAAAATGGCAAGATTTTTACTACTTTTCCACCCATATTTATTGTTCAAATATGATTTTGGAGGTAACCTCTAAAGTACTTTGATAAATTTTTAACCTCTCATACATTTGTCTTAATCAGTTTTGATATGGTATTTTTATGTCTCCCACTGAGGTTTTACTAAAATTGCTCATAGTTAATGTAGTAAGACTTGATTCCACTTAAAAGGAAATAATAGTTGAAACACAAAGAATGAAGCATTTGCTATGACCTAAATGTCTTTCACTTAATATCAGAGCCTATTTTTTTTAGATTTGTTATCCAGAGGAGCAAAACATTTTTTTTTCTATTAGCATGTTGTTATATACACCTAGATAGATTAACATCCCCAAAGACAGTTTGTCGATTGTCATTGCATTCACCGACCCAAAGCCCAAGTTTAATTTAATTTCAGAATGTGTTTGATTAGTATGAGAAAGAAGAGAAAAAGATGTTGATTGTAACCACATGATCAAAATAAAATACTGGTGCAATGTTAAATGAATTTAAATGATATGTAATAGTTCCTCAATTATACTGCTTTTCTTGTCCTTTCTCTTCACTTTTGGAAGTGAAGATGAGTTTTTTGGGCATTGAGTAGACAAGTTTTTTCTTTTTCTCCAGCTTTATTAAGACATAATTGACATCTAACATTATATAAATTTAATATGTACAGCATATATCATATATGTACATTGATATATTTTAAATTGCAAAATGATTCCTATAGATAGGAACAAGCTGTGGCTCAAGAGCTTACCTTATTTTTATAGGTTAAATCCTTATTTATTTCAATTACATTAATAGATCATAATTTTTACCTGTTACACAATTTTATTTATGAATCATATTGATCAATTGTAATTTATGTATTACTTTTCTAATGATTTTAAAAACTAAAAAAGAGGTGAAAATAACTGGGGGACAGTAGAAACTGACCACCAAAAAGCCATCCACTCTTATCCCTCCTCATCTTCCTCTATTCTAAAGGCAAGACTTAGAAATGTGATCCAGCACTGCCAGTGCTATATAATTAAACATCATGGGATATATGTGAGGGGAGTTCTTGGGCAGTTGTTTCTTAAAGTATACCCTCTTTAATCCTTTGCTATTTAATTTCTTTCCTCTTCCCCTTTCTAATCCAACCTGAAAAAGAGAACTGAAACCTGAAGATACAGAAGTCATCTTGCAATCATAATGAAGAAGGCCATAATGTTGACCATATACTCATAAGCCACACCTTTTTTTCTTTCTCCTTTCATCACTGATAGAACATACTGGATTAAATCAAAATTGGGCTTCCTAGTTGATGAATGTGATAACAAACTTTATTAGGGTATATGAACCATTAGTATATATAAATGAAGTGCAGAACACCATCTTAAGAAGTAGAAGGGAAAAAGAAGTTTTCTTGCCCCACCATCATAGAAATGGCTGATCAGGAGATGGAAGGAGCCTGATTCGTCCTAATATCATTGAGCCATCAAGTCAGTCCTAGACTGCTTAAAATGAATTAATGTTTATCTAAGGCACTGTTGACTGTTTTTCTAATGTTTGTAGCTGTGGACATTCCCTTGGTGTTTCAGATTGTCAAATTCAGGAAGAAAAAAATTCAAACCATTGAATTATGTTTATTTACCATCAATTATATCACTGGACTGCTTTAGAATAAAAACCCCCTAAACTGAGTTTCAACTGATGAAGTCAATCACATGTTTGCAAACTATATTAGATCCAAACCTGTCTAATGTCATAAAGTAAGTTTGCTCTTTCGATCCTTCCCTGGGATTTCATTTTTCACTCAAACTGCTTCACACTTTTCATTTTTCACTCAACCCACTTCACACTTAAAAGTTTTACGATTCAAACATTACCAAAGATCGAAAAAAATAGAAGGCTATTTCTTACCACTACAGAATTTTTGAATTTTATAATATTCACAGACACTCAATGTAGTAGGCAGGACAAAGAACTTTCAAGAAAGAACAGATTAATAACTCCTGAATGCCCCTTGAGGTGACATATGTTTGGACCACCTTAAGAGCTCATTTTCTTTTGTTATTCTTTCTCCTTTGAGAAAATTCTAAGAACCCAGAAGCACAATTTTCTAGATAATAAAAAAGAAAGCAGTAAAAGCAGGTGTTAAGTACTATGACAACAGACACATAAAATGGTGCCCCATGACCAGTCAAACCCTTTATGTGCAGTAACATACCAGGCTAGGTACAGCTGGAAGTAGACTTACAGTTAAAGAAATAAGAAACTCAAAAAAGGGATTACAATGGGAAGAAAAAAAAAAACAAACAAAAAAAGAACAGCCAGAGAATGTACAATAAGCTCATTTCCAGCAGTATTTTATAAGTTTTTTCCTATTGATAAATTCCATCTTATATTAGGAAATATTGATTCCAAGACCTTTCTTCTCTTCTTAGATATTTTCAAGATGTATCTTTTTATTTTTGGCTAATATTTGTTTCATATCATTCACTTTAATTCTCCTCAGAGACTTAGATTTTAAAAAACCTTACAATTCTTTATTGATTAAAGCAGTATCTTTCAGACGTTTTCAAAAACTTTGACTTGGATTTTTTTTGTTGTTGTCTATCGTGTATTTCTTTTTGTGGTCAATAGCATTGTTGTATTTTTAATTTCCACGTTCAGTAATTTTTTTTGTATGGTAGACATTGCACACTTTTTTAAAAAATGGTAGAGGCTCTGGATAATAATATTTTCAACTAAAAAAGTTTTACTTTTTCTTTTGCTGGGCAGATGGGGTGGGTGTAAGCTGATAATCTTAATGCAGTCTTGGAGAGAATGAGGTCAAGGTGAGGAGTCTACTTTGATAGGCACAGGCTACCTCTGGTTTCCTTCCTTCTTACAGGATGGTCTTTCATGACTCTGCTTGGAAATCTTTGTGAATCTTTGTTTCTTCAGTGAACGTTTCACCTTTTTGTAAGACCTTTATGACTTAGCTGTTTAGCTCCTGCCTTGCAAAGCTTCATTTCGTTTAACAAATGTCTCAACAAAAAGAAATTAAAGGCATCCAAATCTGCAAAGAAGAAGTTAAACTATCGCTCTTTGCAGATGATATGATACTTTATGTGGAAAACCCAAAAGACTCCACTCCAAATCTGCTAGAACTTGTACAGGAATTCAGTAAAGTGTCAGGATATAAAATCAATGCACAGAAATCAGTTGCATTTCTATACACCAACAAGACAGAAGAAAGAGAAATTAAGGAGTCAATCCCATTTATAATTGCACCCAAAACCATGAGATACCTAGGAATAAACCTAACCAAAGAGGCAAAGGACCTGTATTCAGAAAGCTATAAAGTACTCATGAAAGAAATTGAGGAAGACACAAAGAAATCGAAAAATGTTCCATGCTCATGGATTGGAAGAACAAATATTGTGAAAATGTCTATGCTACCTAAAGTAATCTACACATTTAATGCAATCCCTATCAAAATACCATCCATTTTTTTCAAAGAAATGGAACAAATAATCCTAAAATGTCTATGGAATCAGAAAAGACATCAAATAGAGGAATGCTGAAAAAGAAAGTCAAAGTTGGTGGCATCACAATTCCAGACTTCAAGCTCTATTACAAAGCTGTCATCATCATTTGACAAATGTCTTGAGGGAGATTGCATGTTGTTGTTTTGTTTGTTCGTTTTTAATTTATATTTATTTTTTAAATTTCTTTTCAGTGTTCCAGAATTCATTGTTTATGCACCACACCCAGTGCTCCATGCAGTACATGCCCTCCATAATACCCACCACCAGGCTCACCCAATCTCCCACACCCCTCCCCTCCAAAACCCTCACTTTGTTCCTCACAGTCAACAGTCTCTCATGGTTTGTCTCCCCCTCCAATTTCCCCTAACTCCCTTCTCTTCCCCATCTTCCTGTGTCCTCTGTGTTATTCCTTATGCTCCACAAATAAGTGAAACCATATGATGACTCTCTCTGCTTGACTTATTTCACTCAGTATAATCTTTTCCAGTCCCGCCCATGTTGATACAAAAGTTGGGTATTCATCCTTTCTGATGGAGGCATAATACTCCATAGTATACATGGACCATATATATCTTTTTTATCTATTTGTCCGTTGAAGGGCATCTTGGTCCTTTCCACAGTTTGGCAACTGTGGCCATTACTGCTATGAACACTGGGGTACAAATGGCCCTTCTTTTCACTAGACTGCATGTTGTTTTGAGGCTCCTTAAGTACCTGATTTTATAACATCAGCCCTGCTCCATTATCAAAAGCTGTGTGTCTGTGTGTCTGTGTTTCTGTCTGACATCTGTGGTCTTCCTTCCTTCCTTCCTTCCTTGGGATAAGGAGGTTGAGGAGATCATCAAAGCCACTTTGCCACTCCCTCAAGTGATTTCAACTCTCAGCTGGTATTCTCATGTACCTCTCCTTGCATCCAACATCAATAAGTCTCTATTTTCCAAATATACACAAATACTAGTAACTCATACTTTTACAAAGTTTTTGCTCAAAGCTTGTATAGCTTAAGAATTCAGGAAATGCCGGAGTTGGAAACTGTACATGTGTTTGAGACTTCCCAAATTCCACTTTTGTTACTCCAACCCCATAAGGTTGTAAAAAGTTCTACTAGAATCTTCCTTTCCAGCAGTAACCTTCTGTCTGAGCCTCACCCAAATTTGCAATGTGCAGCCTCTGTGTAGATCCAGTAACTGTCCCCAGGGACCACTGCAGATCCAAAACTCACTTTTGAAAGGTTCTTCCTGTCTAATTTTACTCATTTTAGTTCTCATTGTTTCCACTGCTCACTAATGCCTTTAAATATATATATATATAGTAATTTTTTGACTTCTCTGTTTTAATGAGACTTTTGGCCTACTATAAACTATTTTATCCTTCTTGGAAATGGAAGGCTACTGTTGTTTAGAATTCCCATTATGCAAATAAAACCCTCATTTGCTTGTAATTTTAAGCCTAGCAAAAGACACACAGAGAATCCTCCACCCAGCTTAAGAAGTAAATGTTTGCAAATCTATCCTCTTCCCAACTTAATAAATTACTGCAAGTACAATAAGGTCCATGTATACAATTCCTTCCAAAAAATTATTCATTATCATGAATTTAATATTTATCATTCTTATACACATCTTCATGCCTTTTATTTACACTCACCCACAACCACATTCACAATCCCCCAAACCCCCACACATATGCATTCAAATTCATAATTTACTTAGTATTTTTATAAGTTTCTAAACTTTACATAGTTGGTATCATACATTGATTTGTATAATTTGTATAATTTTGTATAATTTGATTTTTAAAAAATTCAACATTCTTATTTTGAAATTTGTGTTGACAAAGGTAGTTCTTGTTATATGCTTTCCTGGGAATTTTGATATTTTTGTTATTTTGCCATTGCAGTCAATACAGCTATGAAAATCCTTATGCAGTTTCTTCTTTCACATATGTAAGAATTTCTCTGGAGCTTATACCTAAAAGGACAATTGCTGGTCAGATGTTATGTACATCTACAAATTGCACAAATTGCTCTCTAAGGTGACAATATTAATTTAAATGTCATCCACATTTTATAGGAGTTCTGCTTCTCTACATCCTCACTAATACATTATTTGGCCTTTATAGTTTTGCCAATCTGGTGGCATGAATAGATATCTCACTTTGTTACTTTTTAATTTTATATTTTCTTATTTATTGAAGGAATTTTTACATATGCTCAACATTAATGTTTTTTTAATTATATGTATTGCAAAACCTTTTTTCAATCTATGAGGTTTTTTTGTTTTTTACTTTAGTCTTTTAATGTACAGACATTTAAAACTTCAATGTATTCACACTTAAATGCTCACCTGATATATTTTGGGCTTTAATTCATCTATAATATCTGAAAAAGGTATGAAGTAACTATCCAATTTTATTTCTTTCATATATGTAGCCAATGCATTCAGCATTCCTTCGCTGATTTGCAATGCTACTTTAATCAGCTACTAACTTTTCAGGTATGCATGTTTTATTTTTTTAATGTCTATTCAATTACATTAATATTTATTCTTTTACCTTATATTTATTTGTTTTCAAAATTAGCTGCCTATTCTGGGCATTTTTCTCTTTGTATAAATTTTTAGTATTAGTTTTTTTTTTTTAATCTAGATAGGTGAGGTTCTGCTCTTTAAGCAAAAAAAAAAAATCACAAAATTATAATGACTTAAAAAAAAGTGGCTCTCTTTCAAATGATAAATCAGGGATCTAGGCTATCTCATCTGTAGCTTCTTGGCCATCTCAGTGGATTCAAGGTCATCTAGATGCATATGATTTCCTCTCATGTTCCACTCACTAGTGTTAATCACCTGGCTAAACCAACTGTATGGAAAGCTGGGAAATGTAGAGGTGCACAGTTTCTGCTATGTGCATAAACATTTATGCAAATCTGCTGTAATTTAATTATATTTCATTGCGTTCATAGATGAATTTTAAGATAATGGATTTTTTTAAGTTAAAACTTTAATTATTTAGAGCAATTTTAGGTACACAGCAAAATTGAGGGAAAACTATAGAGATTACTCATTTACTCCCTGCCCCTACACATGCATAGTTTTCTTCATGGTAATTAAGACTATCAATCCCTTATCAGAGCAGTGCCTTTACTACAATTAATGAACCCATTTTGACACATCATAATCATCCAAAATCCATAGTTTACATTATAGTTCACTCTTGGTACTATACATTCTATGGGTTTGCACAAATATATTAACATATATCAATCATTATTGTGTCATACAGAATATTTTCACTGCCCTAAAAATCCTCTATATTCTATCAGGTGTGAGTTCTGTGTCTGGATTCAACTTTTTGCCTATGGACGTCTAGTTCCAGTACCATTTGTTAAAAAGACTATGTTTGCTCCATTGTGTTGCCTTTGTTGGTATGGTGTTTTGTTTTTTTTTTTCGTCAAATATCAGTTGACCATATTTCTGTAGGTTTATTTGTGGGCTTTCTAATTTGTCCTTGACCTATTTGTCTACTCTTTTGTTAACACCACACTGTCTTGATTTTTGCAGGTTCATAATAAATCTCAAAGTCAGGCAGTGTCAGTCCTCCAACTCTAGTCTTCTTCAAATATTGACTATTCTAGGTCTTTTTGCCTCTCCATATAAACTTTACTAACAGTTGTTGATATCCACAAAATATCTTGCTGGTATTTTGACTGGAATTGCATTGAATCTTTAGATCAATTTTGATAGAACTGACCTTTATAATATTGAGTCTTTCTGTCCATGAGTGTGGACTATTTCTCTATTTATTTCATTCTTCTTTGATTTCATTCATCAGCATTTTGGAGTTTTCCTCATATATGAAACTATTCCTCACATATTTTGTTAGATTTATACCTAAGAATTTCATTTTGGGGATGTCACTATAAATGATAATATGTTTTTAATTTCAAATTTCATTTGCTTATTGCTGGTATATAGGAAAACAATTGACTTTTGTATATTAACCCTATATTCTACAACCTTGCTGTAAACATTCACTAGTTTCAGGAGTTTTTTGGCAAATTCTTTAGTGTTTTTAAATAGATAATTATGTTATCCACAAACACAGTTTTATTTATTCCTTCCAAATCTGTGCACTTTTTGTTTCCTTTTCTTGCCTTACTGCATTTGCTAGAACTTCCAATATAATCTTGGAAAGGAGAGGTTAAAGGAAACAAAATTGGTATCTTTCCACTATTGAATAGTTCTACTTATAAATGCAGTATGTATCCTCTAATTTATTTAGATTCTTTTTAGAAAACTTCCCACTTAGAGAGAAGGGGAATTGGCTATAGTGCTATAGAGACATTTAAGAGTAGGATGACTTAATTTTGCACATTGATGCATTCCCTCCACAAACTTTGGTAGTCCATCTACTATTTGGCTGGCTCTGTGTGCCAAGACCAAAACCTAAGATGACTAAAAGCCTATTTACTCTAGCTTAGCACTTTTGATAACTCCTATATACTTTCCTTGTGAACTAAGAAATAATAGATTCTATCTACTGTGTATAACCATGTTGGCCTTATTCATTTTCCCTAAGATGAAAAATTAGGTTATTTCCTCCAAAAATATTGAAAATATGCAATTTTATCACCTTCTTGGTCCATAACATTCAGTGTTTCTCTTACACATGTAGAAAAATGCAACAAGAGTTGTTAACCCATTGTCTGCTTAGATTTCAGAGTTTTTCCTACGTGGCAGTGAAAAGAAGGCAGTATGCACTTGAGAAGCCTCCTCCATTTGGTTCCTGGGAATCCAGAGAACTGGTCCAAGGAGGGTAATAACCCTTATTATTCTTTATTAGTAGTAACTTGAGAAAATAAATGCATATGAATGATTGCTTCTATTAACTACTTTTCATGCTTTTTACATAGTAAGTGCTAAAAAGCTATCAAATAGAAAGGTATATTTAGTTTTACATGGCTGTAAGTACCCAAAGTTCAGAATTTAAATACAGATATCCCATGCAGCAACTGTCCACTAACAAAATTGTCTCTAGGAATAAATAACTCAGAGAGGACATTTGAAACTAAAGGAGGTGCATTCTTTGTTATTTTTTAAATTGCTAGGATGACAGTTAGCAAATGAATACTCAAGTCTATTTCAGCAGCCTGAAAGAATTAATTATATACCCCAAATGCTAAAGTTATTGCTAGAAAATAAATTATACAGGAGACCCAGCTGGTCAGATGCTTCTTCACAAAGCAAATGTATTTTGGGAAAAGTTTTATTGTGGTGTGTGTGCGTGTATGCATATGTGTGGTGAGTGAGTGTGTGTGTGTGTGCGTGTGCGTGCTTGAGGAGTATAGTAGAGAAATGGATGACAGACAGACATTCTCTCTCCAGAAATAATTTTATATACTCCAAACCTCACAGTATATTACCTATATCTCCTGGTAAGCACCTGCATTGTAAGAAGCTACAAAAGTGATCTCCTTTGGCTTTCCTGTAGAGGAATATATTTTTCAGTGAAAATTAAAGGACAAGTTCACCTCTAACTATAGTTTTGAAGTAGCCCTAAGGTGGTATTTGTATTATTCAACATTCTCATCCTGCCTTAACCAGCCCTAGCTTTTCTACATCTTAAATCCTACCCATTGAAAGGGGGCAGGTAAGGAGGGAGGTAAACCTTGGACAGCTAGAGAAGAGTTATGGAAGTTCTGTATTCCCACCTAGCCCTAGGAGATGAAGAAGGGATTTCCATGTAGATTCTGTGCTCAATCATGGCTACAACTGAAGTTCCAACCAGCTAGGCCAAACTCAGGACACATTTCAAGATATAGACCCTTGAGGGAAAGGTTTAGGACTTTTAAAATTATTGTAGGACATTGATTGATTTAAGAAAAACTAAAACTACTACATAGCCTGTATCCATCAGTTTAGAGACTTTATGGGAGACTGGTTAAAAAACAAATGAACAAAAAACAACAACAACAAAAAACTTTAAAAAACAAGAATTACTAAAATAAGTATATTTTAAAGGAGATAAAGAATGGACCTAGGAAATAGAGACATCTAACTTAACTTCTATAGTTGTAAAAAGATCTAGAACAAATACAGCACCAAGTACCTAGAAAAGAAGAAATGGAGAAAAACCAACTGCTTTGCTAGACAAATCCAACCTGCTTCCATGTAAGAATGACCTAGTGGACCTTACAATGTGCCCACAGTCCAACAGCAGCAATGCCTTTCAGAGATTAATTTGAATGCCAACTAATTACTGAGTATGATCAGCATCTTTGTTGATGACCATTAGAGCAAGTGCTTCTGGATGGTAAGCCCTAAAATACTCACCAAGCATGATCCCAATGCCTGCTCTCTGAAAGTGTAGAAGAAATGTATATGATTTCTAAGGACTCCATTCATTATGTTTACTTTACCAGTGGTTTTTGATGGCCTGAAACAGTGGGAACCTGGATGGTATGCAAAAGTTGACTTCAATCTGTAGCCATAAATTTGTGGAAATAGAGTAAATTTGTCAGGTTTTTCCTCTGGGGTTCCCACCAATATTAACAAACAGTTCACTGACTAGCAAATATAGTTGAGGCAAGGGAAAAACAAGCAGAAACACATGCAAAATATTTAGGTTTGTTGTTGGTTTTTTAACAAAAGTTTTAAATTCTCCCAACAATGTAGTCACCAATAAACTAACAAATTAATTAGAATTTGTTACCATTTAGCTGCAGAACTCTGGCTAAAATCCCAAATTTCCATAGGTCCTTCATTTCTCATCTCTGAAATGAAGGTGTCAAATTATTAGGTGATCTCTACAAATCAATGCAGCACTAAAACCCTATGGTTCTTAAAAATAAACTGGAATTATATGCTTCCCATTATGCCTATCAAAATTATAACTGTAGGCTAAGTAAAGAATGTCTCTTAGCAGTTATTTTTAAGATGCTGAGCTGGAGAAGGTGGATAGTATAGTGTAAGTGGTTATTGTTACACAAATCTGCCTTTTATATTAAATGAATAGACAACCAAAAATATACCTGTTGTCATTAGAAAGGCAGAAAAGCTAATTCACTTTTTAGAATAAAATAAGCTGTGCTGCTTTTTTTTTTTTTTTTTTTTTTCCTTTTGAGAGGTTTTGGAAAAAACAGATCAGGAACTAAGAGCTAAAGAGAGGTAACCTAAGCTTTTAAAGAGAATGGAGCTTCACCTGGAGATCCAGGTATGCATACAAAGACAGAAGTTCTACCTAAAGCTGAAATACAAAAGAGGAAAGAAAGCTTGAATATCCTAGTAAGAGAGCAATAGTAGCAGAGCTTCAGCAGGAAATCTAAGAAATAAAGCAAGAACATGAAGGAAGGACCAATACTTTAAAAATAAAATTAAAGAATACAATCACCTGGAATTTAAGAGAAAACAGACCTAAAAAAATTATTTTGCCACAAGGAAAAGCAATACTCTTTCTATAACATAATTCTAAAGAGATGATTCCAAAATTAGTCTGTGCAAATAAACTTCTGGTTATACTAAAGTATTCCTATTTTTTGTCCCCACCTCCCAGAGAAAGAGTGAGGGCAAGTGGAGGGGAAAAACTTGGAGAGGCAGAGAGAATCTCAGTGGGCTCTAAACTCAGCACATAGCCTGAGGACTATTAAGCCTGAGGCTTAATCTCATGACCCTGAAAAGATGACCTGAGCCAAAATCAAGAGTTGGACACGTAACTAACTGAGCCACCCTGGCACCCCTAAAGTATTCCCAATTGTTGAAATATATCTGTATTCACCTTATTCACCATATTTCATCTGCTTTTGTAAATAAAATTTAAAACTCCTCATAAAGAAAGATACTCTAAAATATTACTGTTTTCGTGAAAGAAGAGAAATTACACTGTCATCTTTCACTTAAGGATTGCAAGTTTTTTTTTTTTTAATTTGAGATATAGTTATATTGGTGTTTGTTTGTTTTTTTTAAAGATTCCACTTATTGGGGCACCTGGGTGGCTCAGTGGGTTAAGCTTCTGCCTTCAGCTCAGGTCATGATCTCAGGGTCCTGGGATCAAGTCCCGCATCGGGCTCTCTGCTCAGCAGGGAGCCTGCTTCCCCCTCTCTCTCTGCCTGCCTCTCTGCCTACTTGTGATCTTGGTCTGTCAAATAAATAAATAAAAATCTTTTTAAAAAAAAGATTCCACTTATTTATTATTATATATTTATTTTTTATTATTTATGTATTATTTTTATATTTTTATATTTTATATAAAAATATATATTTATATATATTTATTATTATATATTATTTATATAATATTTTATATATATATATATATATATATATATATATATATATATATTCCCAAACATCTTTGGTTCAAAGCCGGCTTCAGAGGGAATTACAAACCTGAGTGGATCAGCTCATGACCTCCTTTAAAACTAACTTCAGAAATGACTGCTTCATGCTTCATCAACTGTCTTTAACATAATGAATTATAAGGCATGGTTAAATCACCTTGCAGGGACTATTTAAAAGTGAATAGAGTCCCTTTACTTTCCAACTTATTACTCCTCTTTGAGGAAGATTAGGAGAAGACACCAGATGGTTAGTTGTCCATCCATACTAATCTTAAAGGCAGTCAAATGTCAAATGATCCATACTACCATTAAGTTCTTTTGTGCACAGTGTGTGAGTCATTTTTGAGGGTCACTAGTAGACTAATCATAGTAAGTAGGTAAAAACAGTTGTTGAATTGCACTGCATCATACTTATTATTCAATATAAGTAGGGTCATATGCTAAACATATATCTAATTATAATATAACAATTGTACTGATTGACTTAGGTAATAAAATAAAGATAAGCACCTGAATAAAAGTTTTAGTAAACTATTATCTGGAAAGTAAGAAAATGAGGAAAAAGTGCAATGCTCTCATACTACAAAAAAACAAAAAAGCTCCTTAAACCTAAATAGTAAGATTTCTCAGCACCACCAAATGCAACTATGAGTAGAGAGGGTGTTTTTAAGTCTTTTAAATATGTCCTTATCCTTGCATTCCCAGTAACTTTACCATAGTTTGGGCTAACCTAGTTAAGTTCTCTGAAATATCACAAAACTTAAATCATTTCCCTTTGGAGGTGGGGGGGTGGAGTAACTGGGTGATGGGCATTAAGAAGGGTACATGATGTGACGAGCACTCATTGTTATATGAAACTGATAAATTATTGAATGCTACATCTGAAACGAATGACATACTATAAGCTGGCTAAATGAATTTAAATTTAAAAACTAAAATAAAAAATTTAAAAGGTTACTTCCCTTTGTACTATCTAACTCTCATCTAGTGCATTCTACAAACCACCAACCAGTTATTTCTCATGACGTTGTCCAGGTCCAAATCTTGAGTTGCATATACTGTTACCAATAGAATTTACCTATGTCCAAAGCATTCCTTTGCAGAATCATTCTGGGTTATCAGATAGTTTCTATGTAGGTAGAAAGCAGCTCATAATCCAGTTTCTGTAGTCTCAATCACTAGCTATTTGAGCTCGAAGAAGGCACATTAGGCCAATCTAACACTGATCTTCAGATTGTAAAATTCTGCATCTGTACAGAACTTTGGCAGGTAGAAAGCAGTTGGAGATCTGAGGACTTCACTTATTCTAAAACAGAATTTCGACCAATTCTCCTAGTTTTAGCCCTGCTTTACACTTACTTCCAAAAGTACCTCTTAGCACCCAATGAAGCCTTTGAGAGATCTAGGATGTAAGCTCTGTAGTTCTTGGCTTTCTGTGCAATTACCCTAAGATTTAACTTTTTTAATACTACTAGATTAGCTATCACCTGTCCATCCACATTTTGGTTTCCAAGATTATGCTGCTATTGTCTCCTCTTCTCTTTTCTGTGTGGGTTCATATCTTTTAAAAAAGTTACTCTATCCTTTTAACAGAATTTCAGAAAAGAGTGAAATAAAATGCACGTGTCTGATTTGACATCGTTACTCAGAATTAAATTTTCTTTAGTTTCAGAAAAGGTCTGCTGTGAGGGCTAATTTCAGCAGACCTATAATTGGCCTGAGCTATGTTACTAAAATAATAAATGTACCTGCACAGCAATGACACTGGGTTAAGGCATGAAATGTACTGATTAATAGTGTTGCTTTATAACCACAGGTCCAAAGAGTTGGGAGGAGGTTTGTAACAGCTAGCATTGTTTATCGGTAACAGTGACATTGGTGATTTGCATTTGGTCTCCATGAGACCCCTACAGGGCCTGCTGTTGGGGCTGGTTATGTAGCATAAATCTGTCTACATGGACCAGCAGAGTCAGCTGGGCTGAGACCCCATTTGGGGTTCTTGCTTCTAAGGAATGTTGTGTACATCTCCATGGTTCCTGATCTGAGAGAGAAAGTGCATTCAGTATGGTCATTATTAAGGAGTGCAATTGGAGAGCTGGTCTCTGCCCCTTCTTGAGCCCTGGCTGTGAAACGGACCTTGGATGTAATGCTTTTCCTTAATTAAATGCTGTTCCTCTATTTCATCATTTTTCCCGAAATAAATTGTAGGTTTGTATGCATCCTTATTTTGGATCCTGTAACTCTTCTTAAACAAACCAACACTATTTAACTGCCCTTGTTAGTGCAACATAATTTACATTTTCATAATATTGCTTCAGTAATTTCTTTTTTTTTTTTAGGTTTTTATTTATTTATTTGCCAGAGAGAGAGAAAGCGAGAGAGCGAGCACAGGCAGACAGAGTGGCAGGCAGAGGCAGAGGGAGAAGCAGGCTCCCTGCCGAGCAAGGAGCCCGGTGTGGGACTCGATCCCAGGACGCTGGGATCATGACCTGAGCCGAAGACAGCCGCTTATCCAACTGAGCCACCCAGGCGTCCCTGCTTCAGTAATTTCTGCACAACAAATTAATGTATTATATTTAATGGGTAAAAATAATTTTTATTGGCTTCAGGTCCTAATAAAATAAAAGCCTCAGGTATGAGTAAATCAAAACATGACAATAATTAATCTCAAAACAAACAGAGGCTTAAGAAACAAAAAAAACAAATAAAAACCAGCACCAGGCAGCAAAGTTAAGCACATTTTTGGTGCCATGTGGATAAGGTATAAATAATTGATTACTCATAATTATCACCCTAACACACCATCATCTGTTATGAAGTAATGCACCTTGTACTGTGAGTTTAATGTCATGAACTAAAGGAGTCAGAATATATAGAGAATCCCATAGATATAGATTTTCCATCAATATACCTGAGAATTTTTAACCGAACTGCTGTTGTTAATTTCAGCAGTTAAGCTAATAATAAGGAAAAAGGACCAGAGTTGTGGTAATTCTGGCCCATATCCATAGGAATTTCAAAACCCACAGTGATCATTTGAAATACATTTTGAATTAAGGTTAGTGTTCACTCTGAAGATACTAGTGCATTTCTTTTTTTTTTTTTTTTTTTTTTTAGATTTTATTTATTTATTTGACAGAGAGAGGAGATCACAAGTAGGAAGAGAGGCAGGCAGAGAGAGGGGGGGAAGCAGGCTCCCTCCTGAGCAGAGAGCTCAATGTGGGGCTCAATCCCAGGACCTTGGGATCATGACATGAGCCAAAGGCAGAGGCTTTAACCAACTGAGCCACCCAGGTGCCCCACTAGTGCATTTCTAACCAGAATAACATTGCTAAATCTTGCACTTGCTGAAACACTAATCAATCACAGTTATATATGAGCCATGGAAGCAATAAGCCCCCATGGAGACTGGTGGTGGCCTGGGTTGCTTCTATCAAGCTCCCACTATCAAGACGATATCATTGGCCATATTTCAAAAAGAAATCAGGCAACTGAGCCAATGTTAAATTCTGGATGCAAAGCATAACTTTAGAGCACTAGGTCTGAGGTGTCATAGGCAAAGGACACATACAATTTCTCACATAAAGCAAAAAGAGCCCCATAGTTTTTGGACATCTACCAAATGTGAAGCACTGAGCTAAGAGTTTTATATGTAAAACCTGATGAGAAAAAATGTAATTATTCCTATTTTATGGATGAGAAAACTGGGGCTCGGTTTTATGAATGAGAAAGTATAGAGTTTAAGTAATGGGCTGAGATTCCCAGTGTTTGAAATGTCGTAAACCGAACCTGAACATCAGTGTGCGTCACCACAATGCACTTTCTGCTGCATCAGGCTCTCCTAAAACAGCTCTATTAATCTTCCATCCTCTTTCTCTACATACTCATAGTTAACACCCCCTTTGTATTTGCTAACTTTAATGTGGTTGTCTATCTTGCTCAGTTATTTTCTTAATAATCTGAAATTTCAACAAAATAGCCATTCATTCAACCGTTTAATCATACATACATAAACAGTTTCTGAGTACCAACATATTCAAACTGATATAAAAAATTCAGTGACCCATACAAATAAGAATACAGAGACCCTGACCAAGGGATTTTCCCCAGAATAGAAACCAACTTGCATTTAGGATATACTTCATCACCTAAAATGAATCTTTCACATATCCAACATACATGCCACACACCATTTTAAGCCTTATTTGCTCACGCTCTTAAATTTCTTCCCCTTGCTAAATTATAACTTTTATAACTTCAGCTGATGAACAAATATGTCAAGCTACTGAACAGTGGGACTACCTGATCACCAGCTTTGTATGGCTGTGCCGTCACATAAAATATACTTTTGTCTATACAACAATGATTGTTTGAACAATCATAATAATGTTTTATTGCACTTTGCCTTCATTTTATTAAAAAAATGACCAGAAAATAGAAAAAGAAGGCATTGTTTTGGAGATAATACAATTGAGACAAGATGAAAATGGTTAGTCACACGCCAAAAGTGATGAATCCTAAGCTGATTGGCTCTGTTTTCAATTGTGAAGAAAAATAGCACAATCCAAAATCACGAAAAAGAACTGCCAGATTATCACTGAAGATTTTGTATGAAAGCCTCCATTTAGTGATAGATAAAATAAATAAGCATTTTAAATGATAAGCTTAAAAATAAAGGTTCAAAAGCTCACCAGTAATTTGGATTCAGAGAGAGTTTTACAGTGCTACAGAACGACTAACTAGCGATAGTCATTATAGGCTCCTTTACCAAGAAGAAAACTTGGAGTTCACATTTCTTTTGACAAACTCTTCAAGGAAGCTGATGAGCCATTCCCCCCAATACAACACTTTTTGGGTTTCCAGACCCAATTCCAATGTGGAGGAGGGGGTTCTCCGCCCCCCGCTCCTGCTCCCCATACACAATACCAAACAATTCCCAGATACCCTGGAGGTGTCCAAGAATCTGACACTACCTACCATGAGACAGCACCATTCCACAGGTTTGGGGCTCAGTCCTGCAAGACAGCCCCTATCTCCCATTTCAGATGCCAGTCACAGCCTCAAGGCTACATACATCAGAGGTTTCCAGGACATCCTCTTCAGGGTCTTTTAATTTGCTAAATTAGCTCACAAAACTCAAGGAAACACATTTAGAGGTTTACTAAAGGATGTGATAAAAGGCATGAATCAACAGCCAGACAAAGAGATACACAAGGCAAGCTATGGGGAAACAGTGTGCTCCCTACTCCCCCTGCACCTCCCCCTGCACCTTCCTACACCATCCCCAACTCCCCTGCACCTCCCCCTGCACCTTCCTACACCCCCCCCAACTCCTCCTGCACCTTCTTGCACCTCCACATGTTTATCAACCTGGAAGCTCTCTGAATCCAGTCCTTTGGGGTTCTTATGGAGCCTTCACTGCACACTCATGACTGACCAAGTTAGTTACTGCCTCCTGGAGGATTCAACCTCCTGTGCCTCTGGTAGCAAGCGGGTGGGGCTGAAAGCTCTAACCCTTTAATCACATGGTTGGTCCTCCAGGCAACCAGCCTTCAACCCTGGGTGGGGTCCAAAAGTTACCTTCCTCAGTAATAAAACATCCCTGTCACTTTTTTTGTTGTTGTTCTGAAGCATTCTTCAGGAACTGTGGATGAAGACCAAATATATATATTTCTTGCAGATCATTATACTACAGCCATCAAAATGAACCGCAAAATCTCCTATCCTTTTCCTTGCAAAATCATTATTAAATACTTCTCGCTATCCAGATAACTTACCTGAGTTTTCCTAAATGTGATTCAAGGAAGTTGTGAAATTAGCCAACTAAGTTATAGTAAAAATATTGCACATTCATGCATTTTAAAAAGTAGATCAAGTAAACTCTTCTTTTAGAGATAAATTTGTCTATATTTAAAATATAACCTGGTTTTTAATTTTTAAAAATGTTACAAACCATACATCATAAAAATTCAGTATTTATAGAATAATTATAGATTTTATCTCTTTTTAACTTTCTGGAAATGGAATCTCATTTGTGAGATTTTTCTTTCAGGTATTCAACTATGAAATACATTTTCAGAAATGTTTTTATTGGGAGGTAAGGGGCAGTTTAAACCAGGATAATTCCTTTAAAATATGTTTGGGAAGAACTTTTCATAGAAATTAGTTATAATTTAATAATAAGATTATTTCTCCCGTAGAAATTATTTAAGTATTAATGTTTAGATGTTCAAAATAACCAGATTCTAACTTTCTGCAAATATGCATCTTATTTCACATAGGTAATGGACAAGAGAAAGTCTCACTTTTAGTACTTCACCAGAACAACTAAGACATCGGCTGGATTCTTAGAGCCATTCAAAAGTTATTATTTTAAAAAATAGACTCCCCTGCCTTAGAAATAGTTCAACTCTCAAATGAGATATCCCTGTAATTTTTCCCACTCAATATCAGTATTCTTTTTTATTAAAAACCTTATAAATATTAGATAGCACATATCTTTGAACTTGTTAAATATATTAAGTTATCCTCAGATAGCTAAATCTAATGGGATTTATTACAGGTCTTTGTTACACTGGAGCCTTTGAAAGACATGCCCAGTTCTTTATGAAAGTTTTATGCAACCATCTCTTTTTAAGAGCAAACATCTCAGGATACAGAGTGTACTTCTGCTCATGCGTAGGGAGAGATAGGTATTAATTAGGGTTAGATAATTTTTAGTACCATACAACAAAAATTTAAATGGAAATCATTCAATTTAATTTTTGAAAAATAAGAATAATTTCCTTGTTATTTTGTTCTAAAAGTGTGTTTCTTTTATTATTTTCAAGTCTATTACAATAAAATAGCTAATAGCTTTGCATGCCATTCCTTTCACAGAAAATGCTATCTTATAAAATGGCATTTTATCATCCTCTAACAATGTAAATACTTCCATAAAAATAGGGAAGGTGAGAAAACGACCATGCCCTTAGAAACACAAGGACATGATTTTTAGTTTCTCCATTTTGGGTCCATTATTTTTTCAACCTTCTGCCACCTAGTCAATATTAATGTGTATAGAAAAGTGTGAATTTGTCTTTTACAAGAAAAATATAGCACAGTGATGCATTTTAATTGTTTTGAATGTCTGATTTTGAGTCAGAGGCTCTCAGTAAGATGGCAGAGAAAGAGAGAAAGAAAAAGAAAGAGGGAAAGGAAAGGAAAAAAGAAAGAAGGAGGAAAGGAAAGAATGAGAAAGAGAGAGGAGGACGTAGGGAAGGGAGGAGAGAGGGAGCAAGGAAGGGAGAAGGAGAGAGAGGGGAAGGAAGGAAGAAGGAAAGATAGAAAAGAGAGAGAGAGAGACAGAGAAAGAAAGAAAAGGGAAGGAAGAAAGAAAGAAATTGTCCTAACATTTTAAGGTACTTATAGACCACCAAGCCATGGGAAGTGCCAGGTTATGAGGTAGATACCTAAATTTCAGCAGAACAAAAGCATGAGTAACCAAATTAAAATATCACTTCTGTCATTTAAAGAATTGACAGTAGAAAAGAAACTGAGGTTGAGCAACCAAATCCTAATAAGAACACCAGCACGTTGTAGTGTCTTAAATATCAAGGAACAGTTTCTGAGTAAGGAAGGAGTGGCCAAAGGTATTGGATGATGCCAAGATTTCAAGCAATAAATGGACCAATTGCCTTGCATATTTAGCCCCTTGAATGTTAATGGTACCCTCAGTGGAAGATCTCAAGTGAGTGGTAACTACAAAAGTTGGATTATAATCGGTTGGGAAGTGCATAGGAATTGGGAAAATATACCCAAGTTAACATTACCATGTTGACATGTTTATAAGCAGAGGGAGAGAGAAACGGTACCTGTTAAAATGAGACAAAGGATACACCAGCACTTTGTTTCTGTTATTGCTTTAAAGATAGAAAGAAAATCTTTAAACATATAAAGAGAGGCATCAATAAAGCAGGAGGTAAGGTTTCTAGAAGGAAAAATCTTTTTTTAAAATTTTATTTCATTTTTTCAGTGTTCCAAGATTCATTGTTTATACACCACATTCAGTGTTCCATGCAATATGTGCCCTCCTTAATACCCACCACCAGGCTCACCTAACCCCCCAGCACCCCCCTCCAAAACCCTCAGTTTATTTCTCAGAGTCCAGTCTCTCATAATTTGTCTCCCCCTCCGATTCCCCCCAATTCACTTTTACTTTCCTTCTCCTAATGTCCTCCATGTTATTCCTTATGCTCCACGAGTAAGTGAAACCATACGATAATTGACTTTCTCTGCTTGACTTACGTCACTCAGCATAATCTTCTCCAGTCCTGTCCATGTTGATACAAAAGTTGGATATTCACCCTTTTTGATGGAGGCATAATATTCCACTGTATAAATGGACCATATCTTCTTTAACCATTCACTGTTGAAGGGCATCTTGGCTCTTTCCACAATTTGGCCACTGAGCTGTGGCCATTACTGCTATGAACACTGGGATACAGATGGCCCTTCTTTTCACTACATCTGTTTCTTTGGGGTAAATACACAGTAATGTAATTGCAGAGTCATAGGGTAGCTCTATTTTTAATAATACGAAGGAAAAATTTTAACAGCAAAGTAGATGGATACTTATTCTACCCTGCCCTTATTAAATAAATGATCAATGACTTGGTGGAAATGCAGGTGTCTTGGTAAATGTGATGTCTGGATATTGATTCTGTTCCTAACTTTGTTCCTTTGATTTTCTCTGTGCATTGACAAGAGATGTTAAAGGTGAGAATGGTGGGGAGATGGGATTCAAAGCTATATAAGCAGATGATGTAAGAGAAAAAATAGATATCATAGATAGTAAATATTTAGCTTCATTGTTTAATATAGGTACTTTAATAGTTTGCATACTAAAACCAATAACTTTATGTATACTACAACACTTTTATCAAAGATTTTTTTCAGAGACTTTTTTTTTTTTAAGTAGGCTCCACACCTACCAAGCAGCCCAATGCAGGGCTTAAACTCATGACCCTGAGATCAAGGTCAAAGCTGAAATCAAGAGTCGGACACTTAACAGACTGAGCCACCTACACACTCCTGAGATTCATTTTCTGTAATAGGTTTGTAAGTACTAACTTTTTAGCATTTATTTACTTCACTTCAGTGAATATCCTTTCTTTGTTTTTTCTTTAACTTTATAAGTATTGTATACATTAATGGGTATCACACCATCATATGTTGACTATGACAGAAAAGATCACATTTAAAGATAATGCATCAAAAATTAAAAAATACTTAGGAATAAATTTAATGAAGAAAGTGAAAGATATAATGCTAAAAGTTGTGTGTAACCTCAAAAGTCCTTGACAGCTAAAGCAGTCTGGAAAATGAACAAAGCCAGAGTCCTCATACTTTCTGATTTCAAACTGTAATATAAAGCTATAGTAAAGCAGAATGGTACTGGCATAAAAGTAGATATATGGACAAATGGAATAGAATTGAGAGCCCAAAAATAAACCCCACATATACAGACAACTATTTGACAAGGGAATCCACAATATTCAATAAGAACACATAGTCTCTTCAATAAATGGCATTGGGAAAACTGGATAACCACATATAGAAAAAATGAAATTTGACTTCTCTCTTACACCACTCAAAATGAATTAAAGACTTAAATGAGATACTTGAAATCATAAAACTCCTGGAAGAAAACATAGGGAAAAAGTTCTTTGACAAAAGTATTGGCAATTATTTTTTGGATATGATACCAAAAATGCAAGCAACAAAAACAACAATGAAAACATCAAACTAAAAATCTTCTGGACAGCATAAGAAACAATCAACAAAATGAAAAGACAACCTATGGAATGAGGGAAAATATTTGTGAACTGCATATGTGGTAACAGGCTAATATCCAAAATATATTAGAAACACATACAAATCAATAACAACAACCATACAATCTAATTTAAAGATGGGAAAAATAATAATAATAAATGGGCTTGATGCCAAAATCCTAAACTGGAAAATTAATTAAAATAACATTTAATTTAATTTAATTTAATTTCATTAAAAAAATTAAGATAGGCAGAGGAATTGAATAGAAATTTCCCAGAGAAGAAATACAGTTAGATGGTCAACAGATGCATGAAAAAGTGCTCAATATCAGTAATTATTAGGAAAATGCAAATCAAAACTATAATAATCACCCCATATGTTAGCATGGCTGTCATCAAAAAGACAAGAGAAAAAGTGTTTGCAAGGAAGTGGCAGAGAAGGAACTCTTGTGCACTGGTGGGACTATAAGTTGGCGTAGTTGCTATGGAAAACAGTATGTAGGTTCCTCAAAAAATTAAAAACAGAACTACCATAGGATCCAGTAATCTCACTTCTAGGTATATATCCAAAGGAAATGAAACTAGGATATTAAAGAGTTATCTTCACCCCCATGTTTATTGCAGCATTATTTGTAATAGTCAAGATATGGAACCAACCTAAGTGCCTGTCAATGGATGAATGGATAAAGAAGATGTGTATATGTACACACACACACACACACACAGGAATCTGACCCAGCCATGAGAAAGAAGAAAATCCTAATAATATGGATGGTCCTTGGTGGCATTGTGCTAAGTGAAGTAAGGCAAACAGAGAAAGACAAATAATGTTTCATATCACTTATAGGTAGAATCTAAGAAAAAAGTCCAATTCACAGAAACAGAAAGTAGAATGGTGGTTACCAGGGGCTGGGGAGTGGGGACAACAGAGAGATGTTCGTCAAAGGGTACAAACTCCCAGTTAGAGAATAAGTTCAGTATTTGATTACAGACAACAGGACTGTGCTCTATCCTTGAAAACTGCTAACAGTGTGACATGGTGAAGGGGTTAACTAATACTCTAGTGGTAATCATATTGCAATACATAAGTGTATCAAAACACACACTGTACACCTTAAAGTTACACAATGGTATATATCAATTACCTTTCAAAAAACTTGGGGAAAAAGAGAATGATCAAATGAGTTAGAAGACAAGTCACAGACTGGGAGAAACTATTGGCAAAAAACACATCTGATAAAAGACGTATCCAAAATAGACAAAGAACTCTTATAACTCAATAATAAGAAAACAAATAACCTAATTTAAAAATGGGCCAGAAACCTTAACAGACAACCCACCAAAAAAGATATACAGATTGCAAAGAAGTATACGAAAAGATCCTCCACACCATATGTCTTCGGGGAAATGCAAATTAAAACAGTGAGATACTATTATACACCAACAGAATGGTCAAAACCCAGAACACTGATACCAAATGTTGGTGAAGACGTGGAATAACATGAACTCTCATTCATTGCTGGTGGAAATGCAAAATGCCACTTTGGAAGACAGTTTGATGGGCTGTTACAAAACTAAATGTATCTTACCACAGGATCCAGCAATCACATTCCTTGGTATTTAACCAAAGGATTTAAAAACGTATATCCATACAAAAACCTGTACACAGATGTTTACAGCAACTCTATTCACAACCGCCAAAACTTGGAAGCAAGCCAAGATGTCCTTCAGTGGGTGAATGAATAAACTGTGGTACAACCAGACAATGGAATATGATTCAGTGCTAAAAAGCTCTCAAGCCGTGAAAAGACGTGGAGGAAACTTAAATGCACATTACTACGTGAAAGAAGCCAATCTGATAAAGGTTACACACTATATGATTTCAACTACACGCCATTCCAGAAACGGGGGAAAACTATAGAGATAATAAAAAGATCAGAAGTTGCAGGAAGAGGGGTCATAAGAGATGAATAGGCAGAGCACAGAGGATTTTTGGGGACAGGAAAATATTCTGTATAATAATGATGGGTATATGTCCTTATACATTTGTCCAAACCCATAGAATGTACAATACCAAGAGTGAACCATAATGTAAACTATGGATTTGAATGATTATGATGTGTAGGTTTGTCCTTGGCTTGAAAAAATGTACCATTTTGGTGAGTGATGTTAATAATGGAGAAGGCTAGGGCTCCTGAGTGGTTCAGTATGTTAAGCATCTGCCTTCAGCTCAGGTCTCAATCTCCGCATCCTGGGACTGAGCCCCATATTGGGCTTTCTGCTCAGTGAGAGCAGGGAGACTTCCCAGGGAGAAGTCTGCTTCTCCCTCTCCCTCTGTGCTCCCTAGCCCTTTTGCTCTCTTTCAAATAAATAAAGTCTTAAAAAAAAAAAAAACCTGGAAAAGTGATGCATGGGGGTGGGGGTGTCAGGGGATATGTGGGAGATGTATTTACCATCCTCTCAATTTTGTTATAAGCCTAAAACCGCTCTAAAAAAAAATAAAGTCTTTTAAAAAAAAGTGATATGAATGCCTAGGCTTAATTTTATTCTCCTATTTTAGCTTTTTCTCTATTTTTAATGCATACTAGCTTTTTGACTTGTTTTTCTTTTCAATCTTTTTAATGATTTGCTTTCTGCCCCGATTATCAAAATTCCTTTAAAAATGTGACTTTACAGGTGCCTGGGTGGCTCAGTGGGTTAAGCATCTGCCTTCAGCTCAGGTCACAATCCCAGAGTCCTAGGATCAAGTCCCTCATCGGGCTCCCTGCGCAGCAAGGAGCCTGCTTCTTCCGCAGCCCTCCACCCCACTTTTGTGCGTTCTCTCTCTCTCAAATAAAGAAAATCTTTGGACTTAACATTTTTCATTGCTTAGGATATTTGAGAGGGAGGGTTCTGTTTTATAATGATTAATGGATTTAAACTTGGATATCTTCCTTTTAACCTAAAAAGCAGATGTTAGATGAACATTTTTCTTAAGGAGCCATTATATAGCTCTAGGGCCCACTTCTGAATTGCTTGATTCCCACTGATCCATTTAAATATTTTCAATTGATTTTTTTTAAATGTTGTTTTCTAAAAAATATAGCTACATAATTTCAGTTTATAATCTATATAGGAAACATTACTTAAAGTGCCCTGAAAATGTTTTTATGCTTGTATGTATTGGGGTAAGGACATTCTAAAGTGAGAAAAAACAAAGAGATAATAATGGAAAGTGGATTTCACTCTTTAACACAGACATGGCAATGTCCAGCTTTAGGAGGAACCTGAAAGCCTAGATCCAGAACAACAGAGGCAGAATCTTAAAAAATAACCCAGGATGTTGAATTGCATAAATGGGAAAACACTTAAACAGTTCATAATACCAGAAGTTCTTCAGCCTTACTATAAAAGACAAGTTTTATTGTGTTTCAAAAAGAGAACAAGCAAAAGGCTACAAACTTTCAGTTATAAGATAAATAAGGATCTAATGTATAATATGGTGACTATAGTTAATAATACCATATTGCATACTTGAAATTTGCTAAGGGAACAGAGCTTAAGTGTTCTAACTGCACACGCACACACAATTGTATCAATGTGAGGATATAAGGTGATAGATGCATTAATTAACTTGATGGTGGTAAACATTTCATGATGTATATATATATATTAAGTCATCATGTTGTACACCTTTAAAAAGGGGGCAAGCAATATAGGACAGTGATTCATTACACCAACACGGGATTCTAATAGATCTGGATTCAAATCATAACCTGATCACTTCCAAGGTATGGAATATGAAGCATACAAGTAACCAAGTCACTTAACCACAGAGTCACAGTGCCTTCATCTGAAAGGGGAGCTAGGCGTTAGCACCTAGCATGTTGGGATCAAATGGGTAACCCTAACAGAGGACTAAACACAGGGCCTTGGCACACAGGCAATATTTGGTGGCATTAGGCATAATTATTCGCCATTAATAGACTTTTCTTTATGTATGATTAAGTAACTCTACTTGATGAATTGGAACCATCATCTATAGTACGATTTGTTATGCCCCCCTTTTAGATGACATGGAGATAAGTTCTTTCTTTGAACTAAAGAGAATGTGCTCTTTTTTGGGGGGGGGGGGTCCCTCATGTAAAAAAGTAATTAGGCCAGTGGTGTGTTATTCTTGTAAAAGAATTCGTAGAAAGTTCAGTGTATGTGACATAGAGATTCTCTATGCTTTTCTATCTTCTCATTACAGTGGCCACTGTTTCAAGAAATCTTTTATCACTTGCTTCTTTGCACAAGTATTTGATAACTGAAAACCACTTTGCTTTTGGTGCATCTGTGCGTGAGTACCCTCTCCAGACCTTTAGGTAAGAAGACCCCATTCTAAGCTTCCTGGAAAGAAACTTCAATTCTCAGAGAAGCAAGTTACAAAAGGTAAACTACTCCAGGGAGGAAAACATGAAATACTTAGAAAGTTCTCACAAAAGTTCAGAGGTGTTTGCGTGCAGACCTGCCAATTGTAGAAATGAGATTAAGGGCATGGAAATTAATGGCAGCTTCACCCCTAACGTGCTCAAGACAGACATCATGAGCAAAAACAGGTCAACCTTCAGGTTGCTCTAGCTGTTATTATTCCTCACAAAGAGTCCTAAAACCCATCACCAAGCAAGATGATGGCATCTAATGCTGAATTCTCTAGTGCCAGTTTGACTCATCTAAGGCACCTCTGGAAATCATCCTTCACAGCTATAAATAGAAGTGGCTCAAGCTCCTCTGAGAGCAAAGGTAGCAGAAAAGGTGTTCCTGACAGCAAATGGCACCCTTTAGGCTACAATAGGCTGGACCCTCGGGGCTGCCCAGGGGCCCACTGTCCCATTTGCAGCTGCTTTCTGTGGCTGATTTTTGGCTTGTCAGAGAAACTTTCCTCAGCCTCCGTGCACACCAGAGTCTATCTGCCACAGCAGCTGAGCTGTCTCCCAGAGAGGCTGGCGGAAAGCCCAGGTACCGCAGGGATTCCAGGAGGTTGGAGAAGGAATTTTTCCTCTCCTTAGATAGGAGTGCAGTTGGCTTGCATTTCTGAAACCAAATTGGATAATTAAGATCAACAAATGTTAAATTAAATTATAAAATCTTAACTGAACATTTTAAAAAATAACATAACCTTTTATAGAAAATAACTGCAGTAACACAAGTTAGTTTTTTGTTTGTTTTGGTATTTTTTTTTTTTTGGCCTTCCCGAACTTCAGATTCCTTAATAGCATAAGGAGGATAAGGGCCTAACTGAAGAGGAAACTAATGGTAGAAACTGACTAGAAATGACTAGATTTGAAAGTTGACAAAGAAATTTGTCCCATTAAAATAAGGAAATCCTATTTTATACCTAGATTTGTTTTAGGAAATGAAACTTGGGTAAATGTTAGTTACTATTTAGGTTTCAGCAGGACTTTTTTTTTTTCCAGCAGGATTCTTTAAAATGTAAACCTCAGAATATTAAAATTACAAAAGAATCAAACACATATGATAATAATTTTGGTATTGAATATAACTAACCAACTAATTTTGAGTATATTGGCAAAATTTTATCAAGTTTTATTCAGTTTGTAATATTGAATTTTAGGTTTTTATATTGGAACTGAGTCTATTTGTAAGGTGAAAACTCATCTTCCAGAAATTCTGAAAGTTTTCCCATTTTTAAATGAAAATCTCAAATTCAAATTCTGCAATTTTAGGAAAAAAATCCTGTCATCGTCCTTATACACAAACAGCAACCATTTGCGTTAAAATTACAAGATGTATTGATTTCTTTTATTATAATTGCTATTACAAAAACTGTAATTATCTGACTTTTGATTTAAGATTTTATTTATTTGATAGAGATCACAAGTAGGCAGAGAGGCAGGCAGAGAGAGAGGAGGAAGCAGGATCCCCATGGAGCAGACAGCCCAATGCAGGGCTTGATCCCAGAACCCTGGGATCATGACCTGAGCCAAAGGCAGGGGCTTTAACCCACTGAGCCACCCAGATGCCCCATCTGACTTTTGATTTTTTAACAGGAATTTGTAAATATGCTGGATTGTTAAGTATGAAATCTATATCCACCCCAAATCATGATGATGTACATAAGGAGAACATAATGCTTTCTTTTAGAAACTCAAAGAAGAGGGTGGGTTTCCTTATTATGATTTCCTTAGTCTGGTTTCATATTGGTCCAGGTGCTCCAGAGGTTCACATACTATTAAGTGTGTCTTCAAGTCTTCCCCAGCAACAATGTGACTGTACTGTGTTGGAAGAGTTAAAGTACCCTGGCTTTTTCTTCTCCATGCCCTCAAGGAACTGGAAATAGGCTGTCTTATTAGCAAATGCTCCCCTTTAAAGCTTGATTTGTCCACTCATTTATCTGTCCTACTGCTATCCCAGGTAGCTGATCTGACTATCCAGACTCTAACATGTTGCAATGTTCATTTATGTTTTGATCAATACTGGAATATCCCACATGTTTCAATCTATCCTCTGACACAAACACATTATTTATGTAGTCCTCTAAATGCTTATGTTGTTTCACAGTTAAATAATTATAGCTGTTGTTTTTGATTATTTATCTTGTTCTAAGATATCCACCACACGCAATCTTTACTAGCCGGGGGAAATGGAATAGTTAAGTTACCAAGTCTCAGGGGAATGACATAAACTAGAAATTGTTTAAACAACCAAATAAGCAAAAAACTTGACCATTCTATCCCTTCAGTACCCGTGCTATAATTTTTCCCTTGTTAGTGTTCACAGAATTTTATGGAAGGTACTTATGTTAGTTTGGATTCCCCCAGAATTAGATCCCCCAGAATTAGTGAGGAGAGTTTGAGTGCTAGTATGTAGTTGAAAGCTGATCTCAGGAAGCACCAATAAGGGAGTACAGAAGTGAGATAAAGATAGGTACGTAGCTGAGTAGGTTAACGCCTCAAGCAACTGTCTTGCTAGGGAATGCTGGGAGACAATACAGAATATTCCTCAAACTTATCCCACCTGGCAAACAAGAAGCTGGGAACTTACTTCCAACTTGAATATGTTATTCACTGGGGATGCTCCTGGTCACAGTAACCTCTGGGCGCGCCCAACCTGCCCTGCATGAGGTCCAGAAGCCCTCAGCTAGAGAGAGACAAGACTTGCAGCAGTGACATGTGCTAGTAGAGTCAATGTTGAGAGGGTTATGGGCAAAAACAAAATAAAGGGTGGGTACCACTCTCTTTTACATAGCAAGTAATGTCAAAATATTTTAAGTTATACTTTAAAGGAATTAACAAGACTGCTATTTATGCAACAATAGTTTTTCAATTGCCTATGATGGGCTAGAAAGCATTGTGCTATGCAAGAGTTTTATAGCAAAGTTTTTGCAAATCAAATGCCCATTCTCATTGAGTTTTTTGCTGTTCTTATAGATTTTCACACTTAGGTGTGCATAAAGCATTCCTTACCATTTCCTCCCAGAAACAGAAAAGTCCTAAAGAGGCTGGTATGGAATCTTTTGCACCAAATACCTTAGCTCTCCCACCCTCCCATCCATCTCTATCAGTTTTCAAAATTCTTGATAAAAGCGCAACTGTGCTAGAATTTCAGCAAGACTTTTTTTCTTTTTATTTCCAAGGCCTGGTACAAAGTGAAAGAAAATCCTGCTCAACTGTCTTACATTTATTCTCAAGCTATTAGGAATTATGGACTAGGTATTGGAAAACCTATAAAAACTTGCAGTTTATGAATAGGTAAAATAATAAATGTATTGTTAAATATGATATAGTACGTAGAAATGCTTCAAAACATACCCTATCTTATCAAACCAAGTGAAGCATTTCCCTACCACATGGACATTAAACTATCATTACATTTTCAAAATATCTCAGCATAAACCTTGGGAGTAAACAGAAAGGCTGTGAAGTCAGGTCCGCAAGGAGTTAATTCTGCTCAACTCACTGAGCTAAAATGGGATTATGTTTGGCAATGGAAGGATAAGGGGGGAGGGAACATTTTGAAATTTCACAACAATTATACAGTATTATGTTAGTCTGAGCTTTCAAGTTACACATATTTCATCCTCATAAAACTTTTCTGAGGTAAAGTGTTGCTTCGTTCCATTTTCTAAATGGAAAATTTGGTAGCACTGAAGATTTCCCTGCCAGCCCTGCAAGGAGCTAGAAGGTAGGGGATGATGAAGGTAGCTGCCATGACGCCTCCTACCTTTGTTGCAGAAAACCAAATATCATGCCATAGGCCACTGGCACTCTGAAAGAATCCCTTCTAAGACTGGAAAAGTTCGGTGTTTCTCATCGACATAGAAGCAGAAAATAGCAAGACTATAAAAAAAAAAAATCCTCACTTCATTTTGTATGGAGATTACCAACCATTCTAGGAGCCTCTTCACAGTAGATGGATTTATACTTAGCCACTATGATATTAAACAGGGACTTTTTAAATATGAGTTGACATACAGCAAAAAATAACATGATTTATTATTCTGTAGCTTATATTTTATTATGCAGAACAGGCTCTTCATTTTTAAAAGGTTACCTAATATTTCAATTAAGTTTCAAGATTCAATGGATGTATCACTATTACCACTTTAACAGAGTTCTTACTAAATATGCATGATTTGTTTTAATAATGTTTAAGAGATATAATTTATTAAGTATTCCTGCTCTGGAGCTATTTTGCAATCTAACGGACACATTGAGTCATGAAACAGCTCTCTAATTAGAAATAGTCAATATGTAACAACCCATTTATGTAAATTTAAGAGTTTTATTAAGATATAAGATTATACATCCATATAATGTATGCAAAACATCTCTTATAACCTTTATTTATAAGAAAGGATAGTCCCGAATCTTGAAGGGCTTTAAAATGTTAAACAAAACTATTATTTTAGTTGATACAAGTGTACCAAAATATTTCAGTTGCCTAAGTTAACAGTGTTATCACACTCAAGATAAAAAAAGTATCCAAAAAAGAAGTATCATATTTGCAGACAAGACAAAAAATGTATTTTTAATAAAAATAACAATGTGTATGTCAATTATGCTTCAATAAAAATGAAAAAATGACAATGTAGAATGATAAATCACTATTAATAGTTCTGAATATTTTTAAAACAAAATAACTCTGTAGTTTGGTTCTACACAATTTGATAAAACCACAAGTGATTCATCAACTCCAGACACAAATTGTGTCTTTATTAGAAGAGCTAGCAAACATATGTGACCAGAAGAACACTTGTTAAAGAACACACTGGCAACATACCAATTAGATCGTAATGTTCATACAAGTGAAAGTAAAATTGTATATGCAAATCACAGTGACAGACTTAAGTTTGGTGCTGGTAAGAAGCCAGGTTAAGTTATTAGGGCAAAGACATCATTTGAGCATTTTTTTCTCCCCTCCCGAGGGACTCTTAGATTCTTCAGCATCTAAGCCAATTTTTCCAAAACTTTTAAAAAAAAAATTTATTCTTCCACATTTTAAATCTGAAAACCAATGTCAAGCAGCATTTATACATACTGAGTGGAAGTATTTTTAAAAGGTCACTGCTAAGCTCAGTTCAAAAGCGCATCAGGCTAATATTGTTGACAATTTTGTGTGTGTGTGTGTGTGTGTGTGTGTGTGTGAAGGATTAGGACCCTCCAATCCCTCAGTCAGCAGCGATGATCTTATTGAGGATTTTAACCTAATGACTAAGCCACATTATTCTTAGTGGGTGCAACATGAGAAGAGATACTCTTAACATACTTCAGGACTTAAGATATGCAATCAAAAGATATAAGGGCACTCTTAATTCATCAAAGGGAAGCACTAGCAAAGAAAATCTAAGTGACTACAAGTGACCTGGGTTTTGATATGTCTGAAAAAAAAAAGAATATTTTTGTTAAGTAGATTAACTTGCTGTGTATCCATCAAATACACAATTATCCCAATTGTCACCTGAGAAGTATCAACAAATCAATTATTTTCTCAAAGACTGACTGAGGGAAATAAGACTGGAAACTAGTTTTCACATAAGAGTCTCAAAGAAATTCTATATGACAGCATCAAAATGCTGGACTAAACAGAGAACTGTTATCTCTCCCTGCCTTAACCAGGGAAAAAAAACAAAAACAAAACCAAATTGAATGCTTTGCATTGGAGAGGAACTTTATCTGACCTCCTATCCTAGGGTTATCAAAGGACAAAGGACCAGAGTTCTTAGAGTCCTTTTGGATTGGGAAATACAACCTAAAAGTTGAGACCCTAAAAGTATCCTTAATCTTTCTACATACAGGCATCTGTTTATGTTTAAATTAAAAGTGTTACATTAAATCATTTAATATCTTGATCACAATCAAGAATAGGCTGTCAATTGGGGGTAAGATTATTTAAATCACACTGAGTCATTTACTGAAAGATGGTGTGGGAATTGAGATATGGGCTTCAAAATATGCCCTGTGCCTTTCTCTACGAAAAGAAGAAAACAGGCAGACAAAAACACATAGCAAATTATCTTGAGGGGAGAGTTAGTTTAGTAAACTGTCCATAGAAAATGGCAAAAGTGATGGTATACTGGCTTTCCATGAATGAGGAAAATCAAGTACACAGTAAATCTAAAATTTTGCAGCATTTAGCAAGTTAATTACTCTACCGAATTCATTATACTGGGACATTGCTTAAGGCAATTGGGCATACTTTGAGGGAGTGAGGGAGAAAGACAAATTCTATTTGTCTGTCTATATGCCAGACAATGAGAATAAAATTACAACAGAACTGTAGTAATATTTAATGGCACATTTTTATGTCTGTTCTTTGTAACACTTTTAAAGTAACCTATGAATGCATGTTATATGAGTGAAATCTGATATTTTATCATAAAGAATTTTTCCAGCTTTATTGAGGTATAATTAACATGTAGTATTGTGTAAATTTAAGGTACATGTTGATTTGACTCATGAGCATACTGCAAAATATGGTTACCACAATAAGATTAGTGAACACTTTTATCACCTTACAGAATCACCTTGTGTAATAAGGAGTGAGAACATGTAAGATCTAGTCTCTTAGCATCTTTCAAGTATATAATCCAGTATTGTTAAGTATAGTAGACATACATCCTCAGAACTTATATATCTTACAACTGGAAGTTTGCACATTTGACCAACATCTCCCAATTCTTCCACCCATAGTCCCTGGCAACCACAATTCTACTTTGTTTTGTTTTGTTTTTTAGTTCAGCTTTCGTAGAATCCACATATAAGTATGACCACACAGTATTTCTCTTTCTCTCTCTACCTTATTTCACTCAGCATAATGCCCTCAAGTTTCATCCATATTGGTGCAAATGGCAGGATTTCCTCCTTTTTTAATGACTGAATTGATAGTCCTGTGTGTGTGCGCACGTGTTTGCGTGTTTGTGTCTATGTACACCACATTTTCTTTATCCATTCACCCATTTATGAACATTTAGGTTGTTCCCATATTTGGGTTAAATAGTGCTGCAATGAACATGGGAGTGCAGATACCTCTTTGAGATCCTGTTTTCATTTCCTTCAGATATATCTCCAGAAGTCAGATTGCTAGATCATAGGATAGTTCAATTTTTAATTTTTTGGAGAATTTCCATACAACTTTCCATAGTGGCTGTACCAATTTACATTCCCATCAACAGTCTACAAGGGCTCTTTTTTTCTCCAAATTCCTTACCAACAGCTGTTATCTCTTTTTTATGATAGTCATTCTAACAGGTGTGCAGTAATATGTCATTACGGCTTTGATTTGCATTTCCGTGATGATTATATCACAAATAATTTTTAATTATCAATACTGGTATATTTCTCTCAGACGTATAGGTTTGTAATCCTTACCATTAGTTATGCCTGAATTGATGTGCTATCTTTGAAAAAACCATTACTACCCACACACGAATCAGTCAGTAGTGGTAACTTTTTCTTTCAAACTTTCCACATCCTAATGTTTTGCATGTTCCTTTGAAAACACTACATTATTATATTTTTTAACACTGTCCAACAGTCTTTGAGATTGAGATAATTTAACTGTTTTCCATTTTATGTCATAACAAAAATATTGGTTGTGACCTGGCCATCTCATCCTTTCTATTTGTTGCAACTCTACTCACAATTATTTTTTTAAATTTTTAATTTTTGGTCTCCTTTTAGACTGAATGTGCTTTTAATCAGCATTTCACTTTTTCCTCCAGTATTATACGGTTTTCTATTCTCCCAGATTTACTCTAGAAATTACAGCACACATTCTCAATTTATCAAAGTCTTCAGACAATTCAAGGACCAAAAGAGCCAGTTTAACTTCATTTAACTTCCCCTTGTCTCATAGGATTTTTTTGGTTGTGTATTTTAATTCTCTCAACTCAATTTATTAAATTTCATTATTATTTTATAAAGCCAAATTTCATTTTGATTTATGTACACATTTATCATCCTTTTTGCTCTTTATCATTTCCTGTACCTGTGGGATCATTTTTCTCATACACAAATTAACTCTTTTAGTGCAGGTTTGCTGGTGATAAAGTAAGATTTTGTTTGGCTTTGTTATTTTCCCATTTTTTATGCTTTGTTGTTTTATGATTTTTCCATTGAGTATAAATTTATAGATAAGCAATTATTTTCATTCAATACATTGAATAAAACATTTCACTGTCTTCTGGCTTCCCCTGGTGTTGTAGATGTTCTATCTAACTTTTGAAGGAAAGCTGTGTTTTTCCTCTTGTATTACTGGTTCTGCAATTTTATTGTGATGTGTCCAAATACGGTCTACTTTTTACTTGGATTCTTTGGGCTCCTTAAATCTTTGGATTAAAATTTTTAATCAGTTCTGAAAATTTTGTAGGCATCATCTTAGCAAATATTGCTTCTGCTTCCTTCTTTCCTTTCCTTCTAGAACTCCATTAAATGCCTGGAAAGTCCTCCGACTGTTCTCTTGTCCTCCTTTCTTTATCTTAACCTGACAATTACGATTGCTTCTTCTGCCTCGACTTCCAACTTGGTAAGTACCTCTTCTTTTGTATCTAATTCAGTAAATTCTTAGTTTCAGTTATTGTATTTTCGATTCATAATTTCAATATGATTATTTTTCAATTCTGCTATTTCACCCTTGCATAGATTTTCAAGTATGGGTTTTTTTCCTCAATGAAAATACCAAATATATATTTATTTTTTTATTTAGTGGTATTGCAGTTTGCATCTGATTACTTAGATATCTTAGGTCCTAGTGGGCCTAATATTTCTTTTCAACTTATCATTTACATATAATTTCAAAGCTAAAATAAATTTCTAAGAGTAAAAGTAATACATAGAACATCCACATAACCTTTCCTTGATTCAATATTGTTAACATTTTGCCTCTTTGCTCTACTGTTCTATTTATAAATATACGTAATACATGTAAGTGTCTCTAAAAATATTATGTGTAATTCTCCTTAAATAAATGCTATGTATAATTCTTCCCTGAATAATTTGAAAGTTATACACATAATTCTACTCATAAAATCTTTAGTGTTCAGTTTCTAAGATGAGCATATTATCTTATATAACTACAAGACAGCTACCAATAAGTTAATTTAACATCATTATAATACTACAATGACTCAATGTTTGTGTCCCTCCAAAATTCCTATCTTGAAATCCCAATCACAATGTGATGGCATCTGGAGGTGGGTCCTTTGGGCGGTAATTAGGTCATGAGGATAGTACCCTTATGAACAGGTTTAGTGCCCCTATAAAAAGAATTCATAGAGCTTGCTAGCTCTTTCCATCATGTGAGGGAGGATACAGTGAAAAGTCAGCAGTCTCCAACCTAGAAGAGGTCTCTCCCCAGAGCCCAACAATGCTGACACTCTGATCTCAGACTTCTACCCTCCAGAACCAAGAAAAGTAAATTTCTGTTGTTTATAAGTTACCCTTTCAATGGTACTTTGTTATAACAGACCAAACTGACTAAAACAAATATTCTTATCTAGTCCTCCATCCAGGATTCTGTTTTATGAATTGAGACAATAATGTCACTTTTTAAAAAAGATTTTATTTATTAGACACACAGAGAGATGACAAGTAGGCAGAGAGGCAGGCGGGGGTGGGGGGAGCAGGCCCCCTACTGAGCAGAGAGCCCTATGTAGGGCTCGATTCCAGGACCCTGAGATCATGACCTGAGCCGAAAGCAGAGGCTTAACCCACTGAGCCACCCAGGTGCCCCGATGTCACTTTCTTTTTAAAGATTTATTTATTTGAGAGAGAAAGAGCAGAGGGAGGGGCAAAGGGAGTGGGAGAGAAATTCTCAAGCAGACTCCCCGCCAAATGCAGAGCCTGACGTGGGTCTTGATCCCAGGGCCCTGAGATCACAACTTGAGCCAAATCGAGTCAGACCCTTACCTAACTGAGCCATCAAGAGTCAAGACCCTGAGCCACCCAGGCACCCCACTAATGTCATTTTATACCATATTTATCTCTGTGGTACAGAATCTAATTTAGGATCATGTAGAGCATTTAGTTGTGATGACTCTTTAGTCTCCTTTAATTTGGAACATTTCCACATCCTTTGTCTTTTATAACACTGACATACTTGAATAACATAGTCTTGCTCTTCCTCTTTTAAATAGAATGACCTTTCATTAAGGCTCATCTGTTGTTTCTCAATGATTAATTTATACATTCTGAACCATCCTATTATATAAATGATACTGTCTCCCTGTCAGAACATTATATCAAGAGGCATGTGAGGACCATCTGCCCTTCATTGACAATGTTCATTTTGATGACTTGTCAATGTGTAACTAGTTTGAATGTATACTGAATATTACACATGAAAAATTATTCACTAAAACATTTCAAGCCTAAAATGATGCTTCCTTCAGAGAGGATTTTCATTTTCTTCTGCCACACACTCAGGATGCTACTGACTTGAACCACCTTAATCTGATTTCAAGGTTTGTGGTTTTCCAGGCTACCTATATAACATACAGGTGGATTGCAAGTTGATGCAAAGAAAAGTTGGCTTCCAATAAACTTACTCCTAAGGCTCAGCTTCTTAAAAGTCCAGTCCCAAAAGAGGGATAGTTAGTTATCTCCCTATGGAGGTTCTGGGATTCCACCTAGACCCACAGGATCACCAAGATTACAACTCAGTCTCTCATTTTTCTTTTGGATGGTAAAAATATGCTCCAATGGTAGACGCAGCTCTCTCCCAGATTTCAGCACTATAATCCTTCATGACCTTTGTTACTTTTAAGGTTTTCATTTTCTTCTCAATTTCATGCAACTTTTGTTGGTGGTGGAAAATATGGTTCAAATTAATGTGTGCATCATCACTGGAAGTTATGGTTAACAGAAAATGATCTGCCCATTGTTATCTAATGGCCATTGGGCAATTTTTGCATTCTCCCAAATGCTAATGAGGTTTGTTCTATTCCCTTGGACTCTATACATCTTTTCTCACAAAAATTAACCCAGAAATAAGGAAAGGCAGCTTCCAAGAAATTCAGAAAGCTGAAGTTTTTTTGAAGCAAGTCAAATGAAGTGGATGTAATTTCTTTTTGTATCTTCAACAGCTTTTGTTAGGCTCATGATCAGTCCTTATATGTAGTTCCAGAGAAGAAATGTACAGGCATGTGAGTCAGCACACTTTTCTCCTGATCACATTGATTCAGTCACATCACCCAAATTGTGACCTTTCCCGGAGTTAAGGGACAAGAGTTTCACTCTATTTCTTTCTTTCTTTTTTTTTTTTTTTTCCATTTCTGACATCTTTAATTTGGAGATTGCCAACCTTGGGGTGAGAAAGCAGGAGTGTGAGATGTGAGGAGAAGAAAGAGAAACTGCCTGACAATGAAACCAAGCAGAAGCTAGCCATAATACAATGAAGCAGGACTACAGAATACCTCCACACCCCTGGTCAAAAACTTTGATCCTGCTACAACTGAATTTACCCCTCAGGTCACTCAGTGATACAAACCAATAAATTTTTCTGACCTATTTTGAATTGGAATTCTGCCTTCGGCAACTCATAGTCCAGACTGATTAAAACATTTTAAATTCCATGTCCACAATAAAATTCTATGTGTAACTACAGAGTATCTCCTCTCAGAACTTGCAGGTCAGTAAGCAATAACCAAATGAGGAGAAAACATATAAAATGATAAATTGTGTAGTAGGAATTAAATCTAAATGGAAGAAAAGTTGGAAATGCTAATAGCACATTTAGCTTTCATATAGCCAAATCTTTTAGTGTTTTTATTATTGATAAGTTGCCTTAGGAAAAATAAAATGCACATACATGATAAGTGTCCAATACTGTTCCCCAGTGAGTCCACAGCACTTTAGTTTCTGCCATTATCCTCATATAGTGCGTAGAATCAAAAGCCAGACATTAGCAAACAAGATAATTCATACTCAGAAGTGCTTGAACATAGCTGAAGTGTTTCTATTCCCTGTTTCCAAGACCACCATTCTCTCTCTGTGGATCTCTGAAATAGCCTCTAAATCATTTCCTACTGGGCCTCCTCTTTCCTATTGTGAGCTCTACACCTGGCAGCCAGAAACCCATCAACCCATCTTCCCAGTCAAAACCCTCCATCTGTTGACACTTCCAAGTCTATAATCCTTTCTACAGACTACAAAGGGCTTATTTTCCTTACCTCTCCAATCTCACCTACCATTCTTTCTTACTCATTCCCTCTAGTAGCACTAGGTCGACTAAAGTGTTTCTGACATACCAGGCTTATTCCTTCCACAGCATCTCTACCTGGAGGATTTGTCCCCAAATAGTAATGCAGGAACAAGGCATGGCCCTTGTTTAAATTCAGGTCTCTGCTCAATATCACATCTTCTGAAAAGCCTTTCTTAACCACCTTACCTAAAACCTAAAGTTCATTCTTCTATTAGTGTCTATGCCTTTCCTCTTTGTTTTTATTGTTTTTTAAGGTTTTATTTACTTATTTATTTGAGAGAGAGAGAGAGAGAGAGCAGGAAGAGGAGCAGAGGGAGAGAGACAAGCAGATTCCTGGCTGAGTGTGCAGAGCCCCCATCCCATGACCTTGAGATCATGATCTGAGCCTAAATCAAAAGTCAGAGACTTAATCACATGAGCCACCCAGGAGCTCCTGATTTTGTATTTATTCATAGCACTCACACTACCTGATATGCTATTCCATTACTTATATGTTGCCTCTCTCCTCCTTCCCCTGTCCTGTCTCCTCCCCCAGTCCTATTACCTTCCTCACCAAATAAAATGTAAATTCCATAAGAATATAAAGGCTTTGCATTCTCAGCCCTTAGAACAAAATCTGGCACATAACAGGGACTAAAACTAGAGTTGAAATACAGAACTATAATTGAGGCTAAATATTTTTTAGTTTTTTAAGCTAGCCAATAAATAAATACATAAATACATACATACATACTCTGCAAGGAAGATATTGGCTCACCAGGCAAATATAAGTTGCTCAGTGAAAATAATGCATTCCATTGAAAAAAATTAAATCATAAACAATGTTGCACATTGCTAAAGGAAAACGGTTCACTCTTTGTCTACACAGAAAATTTTTGTATATATTCTTGTTCATTGTTTTTGTGGTATGCACATGACATTTCTGTAAAAACTAATACTTATTGCATTGTGTATGATATCCAAATATTCATTAATGCACTAGTTATTCGTTCAGTTGAATTGCAGTTCATGCTTGTTTAGGACAACAGCTTTTGCTGAAAAATAAAATGTGAGTAAAATACATAAATAGAGAAAAGAATCTATATAGTTATTTCTGATTATGGTATACCTATTTGAAAAATGAAAATATAATACTAACTTTACTATATATATGTATTTTCCAAATTAAATTTTTTAAAATCATCAACTTAAATTGCTTTACAAGGTATTATCTTTTCATCCTTCATTGTTAATGAACTGGGTTCTTAGAATTATAATGTGACTTGAAGACAACATGGATATTCATTATTTTCTAATTCATTAGATGACTAAGATTAGAAAGCAACCTAAATAATTTTTAAAAGGAAGGTCCATGTCACTATGACCACTAGAACATATAATTGCACATATAACCTACACTAATTTTGCCACACACAAGAAGTGGTTCATAAATACAAAGTAATACCCAAGACATGGATATATGATTCTAAAGTATATAAACTCTTAAGTCTCCATCTTTCTTATGTTTTTATATTATCTATTTCTTCATTCTGAGGAACTCTGAAAATCTTGCTATTTTGGGGGGGATCTTAGAGTACAATAATTTAGTTTTGAGCTAGTACTGGATGTATAAAAAGTAACTGAAAAGAAAGCAAAACAAATGTGAGGAAAGAAAAACAGTAATAACGATTAATGCTGAATCTACCCTTTCTGTTCTGGAGCATCTAGTATCAAATATAGACCAAGTTACATTTAATAGTCTTCAGTCAGAAGCTAGGAGAAGTCAGTTTCTTGAAATACAACATTAATGTGTTTAGTTTAAAAAAAAAGTCATGATTGTGATTCATGGCCCCTTGGATGTTAAGCTAGGTCCTGCTGGCTAAATTACTTTTGCAAGTGGTAAAGCTGCAGATATAAATATGACAATGAATATGACATTAAAAGAGCTAGGAAACAAGGCTTCAGGTGTAAGTCCTCAGTTCAAACAGGCATTAATCACTGAGTTTCTGAATACTAAAATCTTTGCTTTAGATATTTTTGGATATTTTTCAGAATTTTATATACATGAAAATGATCAGCCTCATAAATACTTGTCAAGCCACTGATGGCATAATATAGATTTGAAATCCTATCTGAGTTATAGGGGAAAATTAAGTAGGGGATATCATTTTCCCATCACCAACTTAAAAAAAAAAAAACTATCACCCTAAAATGAGGCTTTTAAAAAAATCTAATGGTAGTAATGCACTCAATTCCTCATTCCCATTCTCCCTTTTCCCCCCAAAAAAGGTTTGGTTAGTAGCCAAATCTCTCAATTTTATTTTTAAACTATTTGGAGGGAATCTTGCTGGAGGATTTTTAAATATCCCTTACTTCATTTCTCTATTTTAAATTGAAATGTGAAATAGTAAAACAGCATAGTAAATGATATGACAAAGATCATGAATAAGACAGAAATTATAGTCAAAGCTGGAGGAAGATGGAGTTGTTTTCCACTTATTAGACTACCCTGGGCCCATTTTCTTGAGATCTCCTTTCTTGTGATAGATATAAATAGATATATACATATATATATATATGTATTCATATATACCTTTACATATGCACATTATGTGCATGTGTGTATGTATGTACATCATAAATTTCACATCCTTTATTCAGTTTGTTCAGCAGAGGGAAAAGCTGAAAATTCAATCACCTTTTGCTAAAAGTCAATAAACAAAAATAGAACACTTTTTGTTTGAAGCTCCGGTGTTGGATTCTTGGCTCTATCCAAAACACAATTTTAAGTCTTAGAAATATCTTGTTCTTAGTTTCAACATCTATAAAATGGAAATGCTAATAACATCTACCTCCTAAGGTTTTGCTAAGTTTTAAGTCATATTATGACCATAAAATGATTAACAATTCTATACCTAACACGTAGTAACACTCCCAAAGTTATTTACTGTTATTATTACTCTCACTGAAAAGCTCAATGAGGCAGGAACTATTGTCCCATTTACTAAAATGATATTTTAACTTTATTTTCAAATTGTTATGTCACCCCTACTCCTAATCATGGACTGAACTTTAATTATAAAGGTTATTTTATTTTTATTTTTTATAAATATAATTTTAAATAAATGTGTTTTTAGAGCCTTCAAGCTATTGAAAGTCTTTTTAATAAAGATACTCACAAGTTGAAGCTATTACCTGGTGTCGGTGGGAAATTTGAGAGTGAAAACTCTGAGTTTGGCTAGGAAAAGACAAGGGAAGAGAAGATCTTGGCAGTGATATGGCTAAAATGTACAATGGAGGGAGGTTTCTGCACTTACAAGCAAAACAGAAGGGCACCTGGGCTACTCAGTCAGTTAGATTAAGAATCTGTCTTCAGCCCCAGTCATGATCTTGGGGTCCTGGGATTGAGCCTCACATTACGCTCTCTGCTCAGTGGCATGTCTGCTTCTCCCTCTCCTCCTCTGTGGTATCTCTTGCTTTTGCTCTCTCTCAAATAAATAAAGTCTTTAAAAAAAATTAAGCACAACAGGATGTATTCTTTAAAATGTGACCAAGCCTCAGATGATAGTCCTGGCCGGCCGTAGATGGGGCATTGTCCAAAGCAAGTCCTTTAGAAAGCATTTCTTTCCACTGTGACTTCAAAATGATCCCATTATCACTGGTGTACCATCTCAGAAAATAACATCTTTATTATGAAGAAATTCAAAATCAGCTCACTTGACAGGAAAGATAAGTAGATAGAACTGTAAAACAGTGCTTCAAACATGAGATGACACTCTTCTCATTGCAGTCTCCTTGAAATTAACTGTGAGCTTTACACTTTGAAGATAATGTGATAATCAACTGGGCAAAGATAACAAGATAGTCTATGATACAAAATGCACTTCAATAAAGAGAGATAATGCCACCACATTCATTTTCCGAGGAGCTAGTGGGGGAAAAAACATACTTCACATTTTCCCTTCCTACTTCACGTCGACTTAACAAACTAACTCATATATTAAAAAAAAAAAAAAGTGGGGGGTATTTTTCTCATTGTATTTTAGTTATTGGCTTTTTCTTAAAGATACACACAACTGTCATGGACAAGCTTATCTCGTGTCCATCTATTCCACAGGGTAATCCTATGTGCATGATGCATTTGCTAGGTTATTAACTTTCCCTGCATATATTTTAATGAAATATGTAGTTTAATTAAGAATTAGGAGACAGTCTGATTTGGCTTAGAGTGTTTGATAAGAAGAAATATCAGCATGATAGAAGCTTAGTGAGCAGAGGGGAGAATGTTAGGAGATTAAGTCTAAGAAGTAGGCAAAAGGCATGTTCAGGACTGTTCAAAATATCTGAATTTTTCTTCCAAAGAGAAAAAATATCTATCACAAGGAATGAGACTGAAAAGAAGTTCAGTGATTAAGATGTCTTTTGATGTATAGAAGGAAGTGAGAGAGGACTTGTGAAAAAAACATGCATTGCACTGCACAGTCTAGGATAAACTCACTTTTATATAAAAGATGAAATATCGCACATCACTGAGTAGTGGTAAAGAACGTAACCATCAAACACTATGATTTATATTCAGTGCAAAATATCAAAGACAAAAGGGAAAATATAATTTTTTTAAAATTTAAAATGTTATAAAATATTCTAGAAAACTGGGGATAAAAAGATAGGGAATGAATTACCTGTTTTCCCACCACTTTACAAGCCATTTGTAATTTCAGTGTTGTTACATGCAGGTTTTATATAGCTATGGTAGGAATAATATGTAATTTTGTACCATGTTTTCCCCAAGAAACATTATAGCATATGTATTTTATTTTATTATAATTCTCATATCTACTTTTAATTGTTGTATGTTATCCTCAATTTTATATGCCTAGATGTGTTATTGGCCATTTGAGTTGCTTCTGATTTTATATTTTACGTAATACATCCATCAACATCTTCAAATATAAGACCTTTTCCATATTTTATACTATTTCCTTAGGATAGATTCCCAGAAGGAATATTAATGGATCAGACAGTATGAATAGTTTGTAGTTTTTTCCCCAATATGCTGCCAAATTGCCTTTCAAAAGGGCTGTGCCAATTTTAATTGCAACGAACAGTTTCTGAAAGCACCCAATTCACTGCATCCTTGCCAACATGGGACATGATTATTTTTAATATTGTCATTTAGTAGATGAATAGCAAGTGCTCACAATGCTCAAATAATTTGTTAGTCTAGTAGGCCAGAGGATAGGAAAAGAGAAGGTTTGAAATTAAGGAACAATCTGACAAAATCTCTCTATTTTCATAGCTATCTTTGTGGCCAAGATGGTTAAGCAGATGCTGGAAGATCACCAAACAAAATTACTTCACAATAAATTGCATACCTACAAAGCAAGCTGATAGATAAATGTAAACCTGGGCAGGAGTTTCTAGGGAAATATCATGAATGGAAGTCTTGGGTCTACTAGTCTCATTCAGCATTTTCTTTATTTGTTTATTAGAGAGAGAGATCACAAGTAGACAGAGAGAGAGAGACAAGAGAGAGAGAGGGGGAAGCATGCTCCCAGCTGAACAGAGAGGCCAATGCGGGGCTCGATCGAGATCATGACCTGAGCTGAAATGACCTGAGCTGAAGGCAGAGGCTTAACCCACTGAGCCACCCAGGCACCCCTCATTCAGCATTATTAATCATGCAACTGAAGACAAGAAAAGCAAGATAATCGAATGTGAAAACAAATGCACATTCATTTTCAAAGTAAACAAACACATATATCTGAATCCAGGGATTCTATGTCTAGGTCCTACAGATTTTTGCACATGTGAAATAATGTACAGAAAGTTATTTGTGACAGCATTGGTTGTGTTAGCCAGAATATTTGAAAAAATGAAACCGTTCATCAAGAGGGGACTGTTTAATAATAAATAAATTATGGTAGTTTCAACAGATGTTATACCATGGAGCTTAAAAATGAGGAAACTTAATGTACCTACTTTGACTGTCACCCAAGATTGTTGAGTTTAAAAAGCAGGAAGCAAAGTATGTTAAAAAAAAAATGTTACCATCTGTATAAAAATTGAGAAATGGAGAAGAAAGTTTAAAAGTTTAGAGTTTGTATGGGCTTGGCAATCTCTGAAAATATACTAAGCAACAAATGAGTGGTTACCTATTGGGGGCCATGAGGACTGAGTGTAAAGGACAAGGATAGAGGAGAGATAATTTTTACTGTGTATTTTTTGTATATATTATCCATTTGGAAATTGCATACATTAATTTAATAAGAGAAAATAATAACAACAAAATTGGCCCTATCCTACAGCCTGGAATGGAACTAGCTATCAGATTGTACATCTCCATGAGCCACAGAAAGTGGCAGCTTTTAGAGGGAACCAATCATCAGCCAATTTTCTTTTTCCTCTTCTGTTCTTTTCCAATTATTGCATTACTTGTTCAAGTATAAGTCACAAGATCATCAAAATCATTCTGTATAGAGCTCAGCCAATATGCCAGAGTAAACTGCTATTGAAAAATGTATTACAATAATAGCACACTTATGCTTTTAGGAAAATTCTACCCATTGCTATATTGAGACCCCTTTGTTCTTCAGCATGTGTAATTTCTAAGCTGTAGGTATGAACCACGAAGAAAAAAAAAAATTAGGGCTGCCTTGGTGGCTCAGTGGGTTGGGCCTCTGCCTTCGGCTCGGGTCATGGTCTCGGGATACTGGGATCGAGCCCTGCATCGGGCTCTTTGCTCAGCCGGGAGCCTCCTTCTCTCTCTCTCTCTCTCTCTGCCTGCCTCTCTGCCTACCTGTGATCTCTGTCAAATAAACAAATAAATAAATCTTTTTTAAAAAAATTCAATGGGGACGCCTGGGTGACTCAGTTGGTTAAGCGGCTGCCTTCGGCTCAGGTCATGATCCCAACGTCCTGGGATTGAGTCCCGCATCAGGCTCCTTGCTCAGCAGGGAGCCTGCTTCTCCCTCTGCCTCTGCCTGCCACTCTGTCTGCCTGTGCTGGCTCGCTCGCTCTCCCTCTCTCTCTGACAAATAAATAATTTTTTTAAAAAAATTCAATGATTCAGCTACATTTGCTCTCTGGTTTATATAAAGACACATGGTTTTCTGTCTTGGGATAATGCAATTTAACAGAATATTTAATTGTACTTAATAAATAGCTGGACCAGACTATAATTTCTCTTCTTAAGATATAGTAGCTCATATTGCCTCAATTTAAGCATAAGCTAATGAGTATTAGCAGAGTAACTAATGAAAAACACACACATATCAATACATGTAATCACTTTTATTCTTTTTTTAACTTCTTATGCCAATAAAAATTCTTCATTTGAACCATAAAATGTAAACACATTTCCAATTCCATTATATTGAGATAAAGATTTGAAAAGCAAAGTCCAAAATGACTCCTGACTTTCAAAGTAGGAAACTTAGCCAAACTTCGCTTACAATAACTTACAATATGGGAAAAAAAGAAGGATATTGTATAATTAGCTCCTTTCCTTTCAAAATTAAGTATGTGAGTCCAATGTTTTGCTTCCAACATAGTTGTCTGGAAGCCCAAAGCCACTATCATTTCTCTAATTATTCTTTTGTTTTAATATAGATTTTTGTGTGATTATTAAAGCAGTGCCTGCTCCTGGCAAAAAATATTTTTCTATACTTAAAAGTAAAATTCCCATAATCCCAGTACTCCCCCCAAAACAAACATTAATATCTTATTCAGGATTTTTTATATATGTAAATGCCAGGTCTTCTTGCATAATAAATTTTGTATTCTGCGTTTTTCACAATTATTTCATCAACATTTTCCAATTCAACCTTTCAAATTTATGATTTAATGGTATATACAATAACTTAATCATTCCTCTATTATTGGCCAAATAAATTATTTTTACTATCAACCTACTACAAACATTTTAATGACACTGTCCGTATTTCTAGTTAGTTACATGGAATTAATTCCTAAAAGTGGTATTACTGAAACAAAGGAAACATTTTTAAGACTTTTGATACACACAGTGGAAATCTGTTGTTTTTTACCTGTCTAGTATCCTTTTTCCCTTCTCCTGGTAACAGTGTCTTGATTTTCCTTTGAATGTGTTCTTGATAAGACTGCCCAATGATTCACTGACTAAACTGTGGGCATGAAACCTGAGCTAGGTCACATCTCTCATTCCAGGAATTTGGTCCTGAAGCAAACTGACACACGGGCAGAAAAGGACTGATGCTGATTCATCCCAGTGATGGTACCTGGCAAAGATTTCATCACCTTCTCCCACGATCTCTGTAGCTATTCTGTTGATTTTGATTTCTTTTTCTTCTTTTGATTTTGTAACCTACAAAATACCTTCTTTTGGTGTGGATCTTACTCCTTACATTAGTCACAGGTAATTTCTGGAGCATGCAATGGAAGAATTCTGTAAAAACCAATGAATAATCTTACCAGAAATTTAGGAGAATCTGCAGTTTACCTTCATCTTCAACATCTACATCAACTTTTTTTTTAAATGAATCAACCTTCACTAGTAATCTTTGTTGTTTTAATGGGCTAAAAGTACTACCATTTGAAAATTTGTGGTGGTACTCTTTATCATTAACTTAAAATTTTAGACGCTTATTAGCCTTATATATTCCTGGGATTTGTAGATTATTTTTTCCCTTTTTCTATTGGTATACTTATAATTTTTTAGTAGCCAATAACAAGGCCTCTCGCTCCCTAATTATGTTCAAGACACTGGGGAAAATGATGAATATAAATCTCTCTTTTTCAAGAAGTTCTCAGATAGAAAAGGGAATGGATATAAATTGGGAATGACAATATTTTGAGATAAGTCCACTAATAGAAGAAAACACTGAAAGGTTTTGTAACAGTAAATATGAAACTGTTATTAGCAATTTGTGTTGAAAATGTTTCCTTTATTTACTTTTGGCATTTCTGACTTAAAACTGTTAAATTTAATAAGGTCATATCTTTATATTTGTCCCACTATATTTGTGTTTATGAGGTCTCTATTTTCTTCTAACCTGATTCAGAGTTTCTTTCTATTAACTCTTCGCTTCATCTGACATTTATTTTGGAATGCAGTATGAGATAAGGAGTGTAGGTTCTTGACAAATAATTACTCAGTTTCCCCAACACCATATATTGATCATTTTTAATTTTCCCACAGACTTGTGATTATTGCATATCATACTTTATTCTCACATATCTCAGACTTTATGTCTTATTTGTCTTCATGTTGATATACTGTATTAATTATTGACATTTTTACTATCTTTTAGTAGTTGATAGCTCAACTGTCTCAATGCTTTATTTATTTAAACATTTTTTGCCCATTATAACCTAGTGGTTATTCCATAGGAATTTCAGAATCTCTAAATTTTGCAACAATCTCTTCAGATATTAAATTGATTGTCTAGGTATATGAATGCCTATATACATGTATGCATGTATGTAATGCTATTATCCTTTTACCGACACAGAAACTAAAGTAGTGATGGGCTACGATGGGAACTAAAGTAGTGATGGGCTACGATGGGAACTCACCAGCACTCCCACTGGCACAGAGAGATGTAGAGTGGAATCTAGCTATTAGTTCATATGCTCTATTCATAAAGCCTATTCGTAGTGCATTATGTACATCTAGTGTAATTTTTCTTGTCTAATAGTAATTAAATTACAAGTAATTGTTAACAACCAAGCTCTATTTCTGGCAGTTGTTTCTGACTGAGTGCTAAGGGCCCTGATGAAATCACCCACAAATTTTATTGTCCCATGAGGAACTGATTCAGTCCTGATGTCATCTATGTGCGTCATGAAAATATTTCATAGTTAAAGACCAAACAAAATGCTAACTGCAATAACTCAAAACCAAGTGCAGTTTTATAACTACAAGAACTAAACCATTCCTTCAGTTGCAAATTTGAATTTTAGGACAATGAAGCAGCTCTTCCAACCACTGTAGGAGCTGTTTTCTGATGGAATTTAGCAGGAGGGTTTTCTTATCTTTTTCTTTTTCTTCTTGAATCAGAAAAGTACTAGTTCTTTAAAGCCCTCTCCCTATCTGTACATGTTCCCCTTTCTGCCTGCTTTTGTGTTTGATTTTTGTTTTTGTTTTAAGCTAACTAAAGCAGTAGCTCTTAAGCTTTTCTGAAAAATTTTTCCTTACAATGGAACATTCAAAAATGCAAAAAGTTTGCAAACAATTTCGGTATTTCTTGGAATCCCTGAAGCTCACCTATTGATTACTTTGAAGTCCACAGACCTTTGGAAATTTAAAAAAAAAATTCTTATGTTAGAGACATAAATATTTAAAAGGAATTCTATTGACACAATAGCTGAATTAAGTACAAGTATTTTACACACAAACTTACCTCCAGCCCTATAAATCTTAGATGATATTTCTAAATGCATCCCAATTTATCATTTTCTTGATCCCAATGTAATATTAATACAATGCAGTATTATGTTAGATATTAAAATACTTAGATGTACAAATTGGTGGATGCAGTGATTTCTTAACATTACTATTTATAAAATGTAGAGCTGTTTAATAAGCAACTGGAATGGAGTTAACTTACACATTTAGTAGTTGACAAGCAGTGTTTCTAGATCTGGCTCTACTTTCAACTGACTTTGGGCAATTATCAACTTCAGGGAGTAAAGTTCTTCCCTTACACATAGGGAAGGTTGGTCTAATGATCCAAATTCTTCCCAGGTGTAAATATCTGGTCCCTACTTAGCTCTCATCCAACATTTTCATCATCAGCCAGAGCTGACTTTGTATGCAAGGCATGATAATTACTGGTTGGTTTACTTGCTTTATTACAACACTGTTTTCCTAAGGTTTTGCATTTGGGACAGAACAAAAACAAAACAAAAAAAAACAAGCAAAAAAGGTAAAGGCTTAAGCTGATAGTATATACATTCTTAAATCTAAATAAACAAAATATTGTAATAGTATTATCAGAAGACTTTTCTCCATCTACTAAAACTGGATTATATAGCAGCAATCTTGAAGATTTTTTCTTAAATGATGGAAATCCACTCAGAAATGACTGTTAGCATTGTGTTAGTGTTAATATTTTGTCATAATAGAACTTGTGAATACATTGGCATTAGTTCATTATATAGTACAGCTTCTTAAGCATACAATTTCAGCTTTCCTCTAATATGAAAATATTGTTCACAAACCAGTTATTGGAAGTCAAGCTAGATTCTTGATTTTCTTCATATGAGGGTTTAAAAAAAAAAAACAACAGATCTTTGGAGCTGTAAGCTCAAGACCCTAAAGGAAATAATTACATGAAAGTACAGAAAGTGAAACTGGAATTATAGTTATACACTCTTTTACGCATCATAGAACCTGAGAAATTATCACAATGTTTTACCTGTAATTGGACTGCCTGGATAACCAGGTTGATTTTGAAATAAAGGCAAAGTTATTTTGAAATTTTTGAAGTGTTGTGGTATTTTTTATTAGAGAATTGGATTGAGTCTTTTTTTCTGATGGGAAACTTTCTTTAGGGAAACTTTGACCTCAGATGCTAGGATTTTTTATCAACTTTCACAGAGGTACATGAGTATGTCACTCTCAATGTGGAAGTAGAAAATTTTTCATTAAAATTATGCTTTTGGATCTTTCCTTACTACTTCTAATTCACTCATCTTCTTTAAATGATGTTATATAGACTTGACCTTGGATAGTCACAAATGCCTTTTAAGATGCTGTTAATTTGAAACAAACTTGGGGTTTGGTTTTTTTTTTTTGGATTTTATTTATTTATTTGTCCGAGTGAGCACAGGCAGACAGAGTGGCAGGCAGAGGCAGAGGGAGAAGCAGGTTCCCTGCTGAGCAAGGAGCCCGATGTGGGACTCGATCCCAGGACGCTGGGATCATGACCTGAGCTGAAGGCAGCCGCTTAACCAACTGAGCCACCCAGGCGTCCCTGAAACAAATTTGTTAAAGGGTAATGTTTCCCATTTTAGTTCCTCCAAAAAATGTAACTTGATTTTAAAGCATTTTAAAGGGCAGATATTCTGTTATTTCATTGCTTAATCACCTTTGAATCCCTCTCTTACCTTTAACCTTCATCTTAGATAGTGCTGTTATTGTTCAGATATATTGCTTCATGAGTAACATGTATTAGATTATCACCATGATTACTTTCCAGTTCTTAGATTGAGTATATTTATGTGGGTGTGTGGATAGGTGTATATTACTTGGAAAGAAAATGAGATGCAAAGAGATGAGGCCATGGGATGGAGATTTAGAAAAAACTGGTCAGTAGGAGAGATAAATATTCTGTACATTTTTTACTTATTATGTTTCTTGTTTATGATCTATTTCACCCCCAATAAAATATAAGCTTCATGAGGGCAAGGGCCTTTGTGATTTATTCTCTGATATAGTCAAAGCAACCTGAACAGTGTCTTGTACATCACAGAAACATAGAATTTAAGTTTTAAAAAAATAAACCAGTATCATAATTAATTAGTAATAGATTCCTTAAGACAATGAGATTTTGCCTTATAAAATACTTTCATCATTCAGGATGGGTTGGTGAATTTGTTTCTAATGGAGGATGTTTACACTCGTCCTGAGAGACTTTCTAGTATATGTGTGTATGTTTGCATGAGACAGAGAGACAACACAATGAATTTCTGATATACTAAACTGGCTGAGGTTTTCCAGTCCCCTAAGTGTGTTAGTTTTCAATTAAAAACTGATTTGTCATTACTTAAATGAAAACAAGTTACTATTAATACAATTAAATAAACCTCACTACCTGACCTAATAATATAGAAACTCTAATCATGGCTATTTGACAAATTAAATGTTTACTTAATAAGATCATAATATTTTTGCACTATTTGTAGTAAAGGTGATATTTTTAGAAAAGTTATGCAGTGTTGAATGTAAAATCTGGTATAGGTCAAAAAGTGAATTTAGTGGCCTAGAGACTTGACAAGTTGACATTTACTAAAATCCATATAGAAAATATGGCAGTCTGAGCTCTTGGGCTGCCCTGAAGCAAAACAAGTCAAAACTGAAGTGAATTTGCAGAACTGGCAGAACTTGAATTGCTCATATAAACTAAGTGGCTGGCACTATTACCTCCTTTAAGCCTGTGCTCCTCCACCACACACACACACACATCCTGCCTCATATCTGCTTTCAGTCATAGACCTCACTGCTTTATCCTAATAGTTATGTTCTTTGATGCATTTCACTACATTTGATAAAATTCTGCCCGATATGGTTTTAAAAATGTATTTAATTATTTGAAAAAAAAAAAAAAACTCCCCAAGTAAAAGTTCCCCTGGTTAAAAATACCCACACACTCCTTAAAATGAGTACAAAAGCTCTGTTTCTGTTTAAAGACTTGTGGCTTAGCCCAATACATAATGCAGTGGATTTACAAGATGTTACTTTGCAGCCATGTGAAAAACCACTCTTTTAGCTAAGTAGTTAAAATTTTCCTCAAAATTTCCACTTTTAACACTGGTAACTTGATTTTAACTTAATCTTATCTTTAAATTATTAATTATTGAAACACATTTTAATTTAATTTCTCCATATCAATCCATAGGGGAAAACTATTTTACCATCTCATAGCATTGCACAAATGGAACACAAAACTAAAATCAGCTGCTTAATATGTTTAATAATCTTAATAAATTCCTGAAAGTTAGAATGACTAAACTATTGCAACATTAATCACCTGGCAGCAGGCATTGAAACATAACAACCACAAGCTATACTCTCTTTAATTATATCAGAAAACTCGACTTTTAAGCCACATGTGATGACTACTAAGGAAAAAACATTTACTACCAATTTTCTACCAGCCCAAATGCATAGTGTAAGTGTTCAACTAAAAGAGTATTAAAAATTCCACTTACAGCTCATGAATTAAATGATGAAAAACGTACAAACATCTTCGGACACAAAACTAATATCACTTCTAGTTTACCAGTAAGTTATTCATCGCTACAGAATAATTAACATTACAAAATTGGGAGAAAATGGAACCTTTACAATTAAAAACGTGAAAAATGCTGACATTTTGGACAGCTCCCTCCTGATTTCCCCCTTCTCCCCCCCCCCCCCCCGATTTCTATTAGGTGTCTCACTTTCATTTTTTCGGCTTTACCAAATCAAAAATGAGCCTGACCAAAGTGGTTTCTGCTGTTTGGGTCTGGGTTTTATTTTTGTTGTGTTGTGTTTTGTTTGGGGGCAAAAGATTCTTCCAGGGAAAGGAGATATAGGAGCTACGTAACAAGGAAAGTGCTGTTCTCAGTTCCAGCTCCCTGAACTGAGCCAATTTATGGGTTTCCAAAGATTCTAGCTGGCAAGCTGGGAGCTGCCCTCTCCGCTTCCATTTCCCGCTGCAACCCCATCGCCTCTGTAAAGGACCACAGTCCCTCTCCATCTGCTCCTGGGTGGGAACAGTTCCTTAGTGCCGAGGTATTTCAGGAACTTTCCCTAGCAGAGACTCCTAAGGAGACACAGGCCACATACAAAACAATCGCCAAGAGTAAGTTTGTGCGTCCTGAAGAGGGATGGAGAAACCACTCCACTGAGCTACGAGATTCGGACTCAACCCGGCAGCACCATCCATTTACAGCAGTGCATAAAATCCGCCTTCTGCAGAAAGGTTTGCAGCGCGGGTCCAACTCCCAGAGGCTTTACAAGGAAAATAATTTAATATAGAACAAAAGCAGCGTCGGCACTGGAGGAAGCTAGATACGTAAACCTGGTTCCACTTTGTGGTCAACGTGCCCTAGGTCGGGTTGCCCAGACCCCAGCCGGCCGGAACTTTCTCGGAGAGCAGAGCCGGCCGAAGTCCGCAGCTGCCCGGGTGCTGCAGGCGGGGTCCCGACCCCGGAAGATACCCGGGCCAAGGCTGCCGTGAGAGGCAGTGGCTCCACCTGGACGCACGGCTCGAGCCCCGCCCCGCTTGGGCCCCGAGGTCGGGTCGCTGACACGCGTGTCCCACGCCGGCGCGGGCCGGGAGCGGCCTCTGACAGCCCCTCAAGGCGGGACTCTCCATCCCCAAATCTGCGCTCCTGAAAAGTGGAATGAGCTCCCCACGAGGAGCGTCAGACAAAAAACCGCCACTCCCCAAGCCTAGCTGCACTCCTGCTTTCCTTTAGTCTTTCTCTTCAGCGAGGCGGACTAACCGTTACTTTCCCCTCCCTTCCTCTCCTCTCCTCTCTGAAGTCCCCGGCGCAAAGTGGGACTTTGGGGAGCCTCGGCGAATGCGCCTGTCCCCTGGCGCGCTGCATGCACAGCTCCCTCTTTTCATTAAAGCAGTAAAGTTCAATTTGCCCGGCTCTTCACGAGCCACGGTGGACTCCTCCGGGCTTTCCGCGTGCTCTCGCTCCCGCTGAGCTAAGAGGCAAACCTATTCACTCCAGCCCAGCCAGAATCCCTGAAGGACGCCGGCTCACGTCAGAGGGGACCCACCGCGCTCCCTGCGAAGTGCCCCAAGCCGCGCGCCCACACACGCTTATACCCACACAATGCCATCTCCGCGCTAACAGAGTCGGGCAGCGCAGAGGGGAGAACGCACGAACAGGAGCGGCTCCGGCGCGGGCATCAGCCTAGCCGTGCGTCCGGACTCGCTGTCCGGGTCCCAAACACCGTTGTCAGGATGCCCCGGGCACAACAAGCCTCGTAACCCGCAAAGACAGCACCGGCGGTCCCGGGAGCGCGCGGGCGCCGCCGGGCCGGATCTTACCCGCGGGGCGCGCGGTCTCCCGCCGCTCAGCTGGCCAGCGGGCCACAGGGACGCTGCAGCCGGGGTCCCGGAGATGCTGCTGCTCCGCTGCCGCTGCCCGGATCCCCCGCGCCAGCATCACTTCTCCGCCGCCTCCGCCTCCTCGTGCTCTTCTCTCGGCCGCCCCTCCCCGGCGGCCGCCAGCAAGACCGGCAGCGCCAGCGGCGCGGCGGGGTGGGCAGCAGCGGAGGCGGCGGCGGCGCCGGCGCCCGCACGAGCTCGCCCAGCTGCACCAGCTCGAGCAGCCGCGGCGGCAGCCGGAGCACCCGAGCCCGCCTGCGCTTCCCCGGCGAAGGCTCCGGCCTCGGCGACTGACAACGCCCGGCAGCCAATCGCTGCCTCGCCCCGCGCGGCGGGGGGAGACCAATCAGAGCGGAAGGCCCAAGGTTTTCCTCCGCCTTTGCTCAGCAGGCTTGTTTCCGGGAGCCGCGGTGTAGCTGCTGGGGTCTGGGATGGGGGGAGGCGCGGGAGCGGCGCGGGGTGGGGGACTCCTGGCTCGGGAGCCCAAGGTGCGGCGAGACGGCCGGGCCCGCCGAGGTGGGCCCGGGGCGCTTCCTCAATGCCAGGAGCCCGCGGTTTGGCTGCAAAGGGCGCCCCGCGGTGACCCTGTCCCCAGAGCCTCGGCCCGGCGGTTCAGCGTCTTGGCAGCCCTGTGTAGCGGTCGTGGGTCCCAAGTACGACCCGCGATGTGGAAGAACGGATCCCTGGAGGTGGTCGCCGCCTTGAAGGAATCCTGCGAACAGTCACCACCAGACAGCGCCCCCGTCCTTCTCCCTTTGGCAGTTTTGGTAGCGGAAGAGTAGGTACTCCTGAGCTGCGGACCCACTCAGAGTGATCAGCCCCGAAGTGTCTGAGCTATCAAAGAGGCACATGGGGAAATGTTCTCAAAGTTGTGGGCAGAGTGGACCTTCCTTACCCTCCCTCCAGATAAACTGTCCTACCTTCACCCCACTCAACAAAACAAAAAACGCCTCAAGAAGCAATGCAGAAAGATAGTTTAAGCAGTCAGTCTACTTGGTTTGCTTTTTTTTTTTTTTTTTCCTTTGGAGAATCACTTCTGAATGATACAGTAGGGATGTGTGTGTGTGTGTGTGAGAGAGAGAGACACAAACACCAGATAAGTGATGTCATTTAGATTTAGCAAGGCAAGGAAAAGAAAACAAATGTGGGAAACTTTCTCCACACCAGTTCTCCCCAAAACTATAATGATCTTTCTTTGTGAAGCAAAAACATCAGAATGGTCCAGGGTTCTAAATCTATAATTCATGTTGCATTAAAAAAAAAAAAAAAAGTAAACTAAGTTCTTTGTAAACTAAGCATGAAGACTTAAACAGGTGTGGGTCTTTCCCAAGTGATCTTTTCTACTCTCTTACAAGGTTTTCCTGTAGGTCAAAAACCAAGTACATGAATCAGCTACAGGGTGGCTGACAGATAGTTGGAATCAGTATGTATTAGCTATGCTATTGCTGCTGTTTCTAATTATATTTTAAGTGATCCTTTTTCTGGCAATAATCACTTCTTTCTTCATTTACCTTCCTTTTAAGATAACTCCATGCATCCTGTGATATCTAAAATCAATCCTGCCTAAATTTTATGAGCACTGTACGGAAAATTCAATTGCAGATAGAGTTGTGTATTGCCATCTTTTAGTATACCAAAAATGTATGCATATGAGCACAATTCTTGTGCCTCTTCCCCCCACCTTCAGTCATTTGACCAGTCTAGTTTGGGAGCTAGACTATTTCTTCTTGAGGAACCAACTGTGCTTAAAGAGGTAGTGATAAGTTTATTTTTTAGGCTAAAACCAGAAATATGTAACCTATCACTTTGAATTTTTTTTCACTTTGAATTTTTAATCAAGAGAAGATTTTTAGGGGTGCCTGGGTGGCTCAGTGGGTTAAGCCTCTGCCTTCAGCTCAGGTCATGATCTCAGGGTCCTGGCATGGAGCCCCACATCGGGATCTCTGCTCAGCGGGGATCCTGCTTCCCCCTACCACTCTGCCTGCCTCTCTGCCTACTTGTGATCTCTTTCTCTGTCAAATAAATAAAAAAAATTAAAAAATAAAAAATCTTTAAAAAAATAAAATTGCTTTTAAAAAAAGAGAAGATTTTTAGTGGTCATTTATTGTTTATTTTCGCTATTGTGTAACTTACAATGAATACCCTCATCTACTTGAGGTGATCAATAAAGCAATGGAATTTAAGTGTGGTAGAAAAAGAAATAAAAAATGTTTTATTATTCAAACTTCATAGGGAAAAGAGTTGGTATTTGGAAAAAAAGTAGAAATATTAAATAAGTATTAAAATTAGAAAACTATAACATAATGGCAATTTAGATCTCTGATAGAAATTGAGAATTATCTTCAAGCAAAAGAAAAATCTTGACTAAAGAATGTTAAATGTGAAGATGTTATCAAACTCCAGAATGTGGTATGCTACTTAGGAACTCTGCGATGTGCATAGACAGCATTTACATAATTTTTCTAACTGCTTCTCCATGCCCTGACAAGTGTATTATTTTTCAGATATACTATTTTTTCATGTTATCTGGTATTTTGCAATATTAATCCTGAAAACATATGAGTTCTACATACCATATTCCTTAGTGATTAAGATAATGAAGTGACTATATTACAGAAGCAAAAAAAGTTAAAATCAACAGCATGCACACAGATATAAAAGTGATCTATCATATCACTAGTGGTATGAATAAGCAGCTCTGAGTAAAACAAACCTGCACAATTAACAACCTACTAACAGTGAAAACCATGTAATATTTCAAATCAATAAAGAACAATTAAGAAAGTCGCTTTAAAATTTAAAAATTTTAAAGTCGCTGAAAGAATGCATGCTATGCTAGTTTATGTATTACTATAAATCTCATGGGATGTATTGGATACATCTAGTGTTAAGTATATCAGTATTTAATTGGCTAATTATATTGAATTAAATAAATGATGTTTCCCTTTTTTTTTTTTTTTTTGCTTACTTAACATTTGTGTGTTTTTCTCCCCATGCAATGAGAGAATTCACTCATCTTGTTAGTGGAGGAAGAAATTTGTTTAGGCACTCCTTAAATCAATAACCATTTACCTAATCCTGAAAAATAAAAAAATAATTTTATATTAATTGGTGCTGAAATATATATTTATCAATAATTGAAACTGAATACTTCACTGGAATCAGTTCTGAAAAAAGCTAGATCTAGCAGGCAGAAAACTGAATAAAAGGAAAGAAATCAGTCTAGTTCCAGCTCCGGTTATGACTGGGTGAGTGATTACAAGTCACTTAAAGTTTCCCAGCATTCCATATCTGTAAAATAGAGATTAACAACAAAATCAACCCGATAGCTGCTTTTCCCAGATGTGAGGATTAATTTATAATTGGAACAGCAAGCCACAGAAAAGCCCTTCCTGGAAGGTAGAGCACTGGACTTTAATGATGTTATTATCCTCCCTCCAGTGGGGCTGAGCTTCATTCTCATGATGGCCTATTCATCAAGGACATGTGATACCTATTTCTACAAAGAAACATATTAAGTTCCAAAGAGGTTCTTTTACCAATTTTGTGATAAATTGACTATCAGGTACATTCATTTATTTGTTGATGTTGTCCAGCAGAAATGTTTTTCCCATGGTTCTTTCACTATGCCACTTCCAATATGGTTGAAATATGCAAGTTTCAAGTCTGGCACCTTAATTTAAATGAAGGACAAACCATTTCATTTAATATTCGAGGTCATTTTAGCCTGGGATAAAGCTATTTCCCCAAATAATATAATTAATTAGACAACTTAGCCACATAAAGCCTGTTTTCATATTTAAATTCTAGAACATCTATAACAATGGATATTGCTCTTATTTATGTTAAAAGATTACTATTTAAGTCTTTTGAGTTAAAAGATTGAACCAAAATCAAGACACAAAATCACCCAAATGGAATCAGATTCTATTTAGTTCATCACAACTATTATTTTTTTAAAATATACTTCATACCGGAACCAGTGTGTTCTCTCTCTCACACACACACAAACATACACACATACAGTCACACACACATGCACTCATTAAGTGGAATGAAGTCACTCATCAAAATTTTATAGGCAACAGGACGCCAAACCAAACAAATGTTCACATTCCTAACCCAACAGTCTTCCCACCATATCATACCTTTCTTCTTAGATTTGGGAGTTATCAACAGAGATGTTGTCATTGAAACTAAGAGAATGTAAAAAGATATTCAAGGGTAAAATGTAGACAAATCAACAAGCCTAGGAGACCACTCATAGTTAAGAGAAAGTAAGGATTTGGGGCTTTTTTTGGTTAGAGGGTGGTGGGAAAATTTAATCTGAAATCTAGGAAGACAATAAAAAGTAATTTGGTATCATGGACTCCAATAAAAGGTAAGTTTGTTAAAAGACTGAAAGTTGAATATATCACCTTAACTGTAAGCATCGATAAGAGATCATGGATTAATTGAGATCTTTGGTTTCTTCTGAGAGGACAGTTATGATAGGGTGATTAGAATAAAATCATTTTGTCCACAAAGAATGGGGAAACGGTCATTCAAGTGAATATATTTCTATTACATTATGTGATTTTCAGTTCAGTATTTTGAAATAGCGGTAGAGTTGATTTATACAGAAGACTGTATAAAGAAGTGTAATTGACCTAAAGTCTTAAATTATTGAGCCTTTATTGTTATTATTAAAGTCATTTGCAGATTTGCAGCCCTTTAAGGGAGTATGTATGTTATAGAATCAAACCATCATCAAAATTGAAGAAAAGATATTTATTTAAATACCCTATAGAGTCCATCTTCAATTATTATGATTTTGAAGTAGGTTATTTGCTTGAATAAGAGAATGCAACCTCTTTTTTTATTTAAATTCAATTAGCCAACACAGAATACATCATTAGTTTCAGATGTGTTCAGAGACTCATCAGTTGCATATAACACCCAGTGCTCATCCCATCACACCCCCTCCTTTCTGCCTGTCACTCAGCTACCCCATCCCCCATCCACCTTCCTCCAGCAACTCTCAGTTTGTTTCCAACCTCTTTTCATAATGAGCTTCCTTTTTCCCCTTTGGCCTTAACCACTAAAAAGGAGCTGCCTATTACATTGGTCCGTCATGTAGTAGAAAAGGGAAAAGGAGACAAGTGCATTGGTGTTTGAATGTGTGGGGGAGCCGAGGTAGGTGGGTGAGGGAGGGACTAGGACAACTAAGGAGAGAAGGAGCAGGGTTTACAAGTAATTTGCGGAGCAGTTCTCCACAGCTTCATTAATCAATCCTTCTTTCAGAAGCCACTTAAAGCAGAGGACACTAAAAAATTAATTTTAAAAAATAATGACTTCTACATTACTACAACAAAATGCTACTTAGGTGCCTAGTGTAGTGCTAGGAGCTCGATAAATGTTTAATCAAGGAAAAATGAATGCATAAATGTTGCATGGGAATTTTTTAGGGGTTAAGGTGGGTTTGCACAGTTGAAATCAACTGGTAACATTTAACATTGTTCTTGTGATTATGACTATTTTAACTTTACATAAGTGAAATCTTAACATGTAATTTTATTTTCCAGGATTTTCCAGGGCTTCTGGTCAGATTACACAATAGAATGTGTCCTCTCCTTACACTGAATTTTCATTTTCTCTTGGCATCTCAGTCCCTCCCCATCAGGCTTTTAACTAATTCTCCAGGTGTTTTAAGGTGATTAGGAAGTGTGCCTGGAGAAGGATCCTATCTGCTTGGGAGAAAAGTGCTAATAAAAGGTCAGAGCTGAGTTCCTAGGGACTGTGGCTGCTGAAGCTAATAGCATGAATCATCATTAGCTTTTACTGATGCCAAGTCATGCAAGTCTGTGAAGTTCATACAGAAAGAGAAATTTCGATCAATAGGACGTTATGCTACCATGCAGCTTGATAATTACTTTCTAGAAATTAAGTTTGTAAAGCTTTTTTCCTTTCTTAAAAAAATTAGTCTTTATTCTGAAAGTCTACCTTAGTCTTTGTAACTATAGTGTAAGAGAAACCTAAAGTGTTTTCCTTTAGCAATCTTTTTTTTTTTTTTTTTGGATTTGCATTACTATGGAGGTTGGCTGCATGCATACTTTATTTTCAGTAACCTTTGGTGTGTATTTAACAGTGGGATAATATCTCATAACAGGATTGATATTTTAAATCCACTTCTCTGAATGTCTGTCTACAATGCTAAGTCACAAGCATATTTTAGTATTTTGTTTGCAGTCTGCTATTATACTGGCTGTTGACCTGGTGATTCTAAGGATAGGTGGGCTATGTTGTTTAGTTGGTAAGTGAAGCATGCAAACCAGCCCTATTTCTGTTTTATTGCATGTTGATTACACAAAGACAAGTGAAAACAATGGAACACATTCACATTCACAGGGAAAAATGTAATAGACTTGCACATCTCAGTGTCAAAGACCTTATATAAAAATAGCCAAGGAAATATTTTATGCCCTCACAACGTCAAGATATTTTGAGGCTTTATTTTTATTTTTTAAAGATTTTATTTATTTACTTGGGAGAGGGAGAGAGTGTGGGGAGTGTAGAGGAAGAATGAGAGGGAGAAGACCACGCGCTGAGCAGAGGGCCCTTGGATCATCACCTGATGAACCAAAGGCAGCTACTTAACTGACTGAGCCACCCGGGTATCCCAATAATTGTTGAGGCTTTGAAAAGAAACAGGGAGTTGAGAGCATGTGTTTATGTGCTTAACACTACAGAATGTAAGTTAACTTTGCATGTAGACACAGTCATGACCATTTGCCCTTAGCTGCCAGCAGAAAGCACTTTTACATGTGATTAGAGAAAAAAAGTAGAAGTAAATTTTTTTAAGTGTTAAAAAAATGAATTTCCTTATTAGCATTCATTTAATCATAAAGCAAAACTCTGGTGTCATATTTCAAAATTTTCTTAAAATCTAGCTTACATATATATTAGAAATCTTGTAGTCTCAATTTTTACGTTCCAGGCTTACAATCCTTCCTAAAATACTTACAGCTCTATTCATCTATAGATGACTTTTATCACCCCAAAAATGTGAATTGTGAACAGTTTATGTGAATGTCTCTGAATAAAAAACTTTTAATTTAAAAAATTATAATGATAATGGCTTCCATGTTTGTATCCTTTAGTGCTTTGACTTAGATTTTATGTATATACTATGTAGTCAATTTTTTTTATATTAAACTCACCAGTTAGACCAGTCTAGTACTTGACTTGAGGACTTCATTCTTAGAGAAGCAATTCTGATTCTGTATCAAGCACTTCTCCACTGAGACATTAATTATAAATATTTATAACAAGGACATTGCCAAACATGGGTGCACAGGGTAAGATAAGTCAGATTTCCAACATTATACATTTATAACATCTCTGTTAGCTTTTAGGTACTCTAGAAATATCCTATACTAGATTTAATGTTAGTATGTCTAAGAAAGATAGATGACAACGTATTTTACTTTGCTTGTATTTAACTACCTCCCCCACCCTCCTTGGGTGGTCAACTCTCATAAAGCCACTGACCTGTGATTTTTAAGTCTGTTGTATAAATCTCCCTGAATAAATCCAGTGCTAAGCCACATGCCATCCTAAACCCTTCTAACAGCACCCCAGGGTTACATGCTCTGGTCAAGTATACAAAAGATACTGTAACAGAACAACCGATTAGTTGCTATATAAAGTCTCAAGCAGTTGTAGCAAATTGGAAATCCCTTAACAGAACATTTAAATCAAGTACTTTAATGTAACTGATTAGTGTCTTTTTAGTCTTTGAAAACATTGTTATTTCTGAGAATTAAACAGGAGACCCTGGAATCTAAAAGCAACAGATCGAATTTGAGCTGAAAGATAATTTCCAACAGCTGGTATTGGCACTAGACCATAGATCCTTTTTGTTGGGCTTTAGCCTCTGGGAGAAGAACATCATGATTTTCTGAAGAGTAATAGGATAATTACATGAAACACAGTTTTACATCAGCTAAAAGAAGAAAAGAAAGACCAAAAAAAATGTGCAAGTATCATTCTTTGCTTGACTTTTAATGAGAAACTAATGAATATTAACCACAAAGTCATTAATACGTTGTGTCAATATTCACTAGAAGTGAGTGGCTAGTATACAATGATATAAACACAAATAAGTTATAGATTTTTATGGGGTTTTCTGGACATTAAGTAAGAGTGGTATGACAAGACAAATGCTAGTTTTGGTGATCAAAGGAAAATGTGTTTAACAAAAGCACAGTTCAGATCAGTTTGGAAAACTTAACCACAAAATCTCAGTCATCCTGTGCACGTTTTCATTTATATCAAGTGGATAATGGCAGGGAAGTTTGAAGTGTTCTGCTTCCTAAGAAATAGAATGAAGTAACTAAGAATGGGGATTTTAGGGGCACAACAACCAACAATAAGTTGAAATTCTAGGTCTACCTCTTATGAGATGTGTTACCCAGGCAAGTCACTCCATATCTCTGTGCCTTAGTTCCCTCGTTTGTATAAAATAAGGATAATAGCAACATCTAGTTCTTAGAGGGACTTTGAAATTTAAATGAGAATAGATTCTGAGTGTTTAGTACTGGAAGATAACTGATCAAAATATATTAGCTGTACAGATAATTGTCATTATTTATCAGATCCCTAACATGATACATTTGTAACATCTTTATTATTATTAAATCAGCATTATTATCATAAAAGTGAAGTGGTTGACTTACCTCAATTTCCATCCATTCTTTCAAAGATCAATCTAGTCATTCTCTTTGCTCACGCTTTCCCCACTAAAGTAGATATGCTTCTTCATTGCATGTGAATTTCAGGAGCCATTTCAGTTTCTTTCCTTTTTTTTTTTTTTTTTTCCTTCTGGGAAGTCTTTCTTAAAGTATTTGTTAGGATAGTTATCCTGCAACACATAAACCTCAATATATCAATGGCTTACTATAATAGAAATTTATTTCTAACTCATTCTCATTCTGTTAGTATAGAGAAGAGAAGAGGAGAAACAAAGGGATTTGCTCCACCCAGTCATTCAGTGTCTTTCATCTTCAACACATAGTTTTAAAATGCTGTATATGATTTTGGGAATCTACAGATGAAAGATAGAATATGAGACAGGAAGGATTATTCAGGTGTAGCACCTGCCATTTCTATTGACATTTTATTTGCCAGAATTCAATGCCATGACCATCAGTTGCAAGGGAGTATGGGAATGGCCATCTAACTATGCACCCAGAGGAAAAAGAAATGCTTTTAGTAAATGGCTCATCAGTTTCTCCCACAGACTGCCCTTCTTTAGTTTTACTCAATTCTCACTATGATCAGAAAGATAAACCAATCCCCAACCAGATACTGCATCTGACTCAAAACCAAGACATATGTGTACTGTATGGTCTTCTCATAAACTATAAACTAGAAGACTGATTATCTACTATCCCCAAACCCAGTGAACAATGGCACACTTAAAAACTACCTTCTTAGAAATGAAAATTATGGGAGATACTGAAGGGACACAGGTTGATAGCAATCAAGAAAACTTTATTGTAGGCTTTGTGAAGGCCCACATATTACAATGACCAAAATCCCCAAACCAACAGCTGGTGAGAATGTGGTGCAATTTAAACTCTCATTTATTACTCATGGAAATAAAGAATGGTTCAACCACTTTGGAAAACAGCGTGGCAAGTTTCTTAGAAAGGTAAGCTTTGCTATGCTTTGCTAGATGGTATCGATAAACCACACCATCAACAATTATGCTCCTTGGAATCTACCCAACAGATTTGAAAAGTTATGCTCACACAACATGTTTATGCCTACATACAAACATTAATAGTAACTTTTTAATCACAAAAATTGGAAGCAACCAAGATGTCCTTCAATACGTGAGTGAGTAAATTACAGTAACCCATGTAATGGAACATTTTCAGAGAGGAAAAGTAAAAGTAATGAGCTATCAAGATATACAAAGACATGGGTGAATCTTCAATGCATAATACCAAGTAAAGGAACTCAGTCTGCAAAGGTTAAAATATTGCATTATTCCATTTATATGGTATTCTAGAAAAGACAAAATGATGGAGATAGTAAGCAGACAGATAAGTGGTTGCCAGCAGTTCAAGGTGGGTGATGTTGAATAGGTGAAGAAATTTAGGTTGCTGAAATTACTTTCTGTGACACTACAATGGTGGATACATGACAGGATGCTTCTCAAAACTCATAGAACTTTTTAAAAAGTTTTTATTTATTTTTTAAAAGTTTTTATTTATTTATTTGACAGAGAGAGAAAGATCGCAAGCAGGCAGAGAGGCAGGCAGAGAGAGGGGGGAAGCAGGCTCCCCACTGAGCAGAGAGCTGAATGTGGGGCTCCATCCCAGGACCCTGAGACCTGAGCTGAAGGCAGAGGCTCAACCACTGAGCTACCCAGGCACCCCTAAAGTTTTCATTTAAATTCCAGTTATATGCGGTATTAGTTTCAGTTGTACAATATAGTGATTCAACACTTATCTGGTGCTCTTCACAAAGTGCCCTCCTTAATCCCTATCACCTATTCAATCCATCCCCACACCCACCTCCCCTCTGGTAACCATCAATTTGTCCCCTATAAAAACTCATAGACCTTTATACCAGAAAAAGCAAACCTTAATATATTAAGCTAGAAAGAAATCACTTAGGGCGTTGGTGAATCTCGGGATGAAAATTCTATAAATATATAACTGGAAATAACAATTACCTCTTGATTATGAAATTACATTGACTTTTAAAAGAAATTTAATTATATCAAAATGGGGGGGGGAATGTACACCATTATATAAATTCTAAATCTTGTCTTAGGGATTTCTTGGCTTATACTACTTCCACTACTCAAAATTCAGGCTCGTGGAGTCTTCTCCCAACCCCATTATTACTCAGGTATAGCACTTGGAACACTTCCCTTACTAAGACCAACACACTCCAAGTTAGTTTCCACTCTTAGAACCACTACACCCCTCACTCATTTCTGTCTACATCTCCAAAAGTTACACACCAGGAAATGGCCTTCTTACAATTTGCCAACTCTTACCACCTGAAGCTATTGCCATTGTCACTTATCTACCAAGTAAATTCTTACTAGACTCCTAGCTTGCTTTTTGGTGCATAGCAGCAAACAGCTGTTGCCAAGGTCATCCATGCTTTCCTTGGCACCTGAGCTGCTGGATGTCTCCTGCTCTGATCTACCCAGACTGCCCAGCAGTTTTGACAGGGAGGATCCTCACTTAATTCTAAATGTACACTAAACTTACATTATATAGAATTCACTTGATTTCTCTTTTATTTTGCTCTTATCTCTTAAAAATGATACAAATTTAGGGTTGGAATATTAGAATATACCCCTACTGTACTGAAGGATTTGTTGTTCCAGAATTTTTTATCCCGTCTTTAACACCAAAACCTATTTTGGTAATTCTGTCATTTTTTTATGAGCATATTTTTAGAAAATTATCAAGAAAAAAAATTGCCTTATTTTTGTATCTACATCCTTTTTCTTTTGTTTGGTTTTGAAATAATCATGAATATTACCAAGAGGGTTTCCATCAATAGCATTTAGAAAACTCCTTTTCTAAATGAAGTGATGATGAAGGAGATGCCTTTTTTGGAATGTGAAAGGGTAATCTATGTAATATTCCATTTTCTAACCCCTGGCTGGCATTCAGTGACTTTTCATCCTTTCATTTCCAAACGTTTTTGGACAGGTAAGTCTAGTACTATCAATGTCTTAGGATAGACAGCAAACTAGAAACCCACTGTGGACTCTCTTTGGTTTTTATACATGTTTGCTCTGGTCATTCAGTGTCTTAAAACACCCTAACATTTGGGAGATTTAACAGAAAAATTCAAATTTCTGGCTTATCTGTTTTTTAAAGAGGACTATCTGTCAACCTGTGCCCACATTCTCCAAAATGGCAGTAATCTTTTACTGAGGAGAAGCTGCACCTTCTGATAAGCTAAGCATACTCCAGTTGCCACAGGTCCTGCTGCTCCCTTTTCCTTGTCGTGGAAGGTGAGTGTTAGTTACTACTTATGACTGAGCTTACATTCTGAAATCAACCCTTATCTTATTTAGAAGTCCTGCTTGACTTGATGGGCATTTGTGTTTGCTACCCCTTATTGTGTATTTTCAGACCTGTAGGAGAGAAACAAGCAGTATACCAAGTCTACACCAGTTTCTATGTCCTGTGCCTTCTAGACTACTCTGTGCTTCAGTCGTAAATCTGAAATTTAAAAGGGATTGAAATGTGTTCAACTTTTGCAGTTTTATTCAAAATGAGGACTATATTTAGGAAAAATTATAATGATGGGTCAACATCTAAATTACCTTTTTCCCCCCTGTGAAATGTGAAATCTGAAATGTCTGGTGAATCCAGGAATTTTTCTTTATTTTTTATTCACAAGGAAAAATTACACAGTCATGGGAAGAACACTAGATTTATAGATAGAAAACAAGGAAGTGGTATTCACTAGCCGTGTGTCTTTGGACAAGCCACTGAACTCTTATGAACACATGCATAAACTTATCCATAAAATGGATATAATATCTCCCCTATCTTTCAGATAGTTGTTTTAAGGTTCAGGTATGATTATGAGCATGAGAATGCCTCACAAACATGAATTATGTCTTAATGTAAGGGATTATTTTAAAATGAAAAATAGACTCTCAAATGTTAATCAATGAATGAAATTCAGGCATTTGCCTATTTTTTATTGTCTTTCGACTGAGTTGGGCTGAATAATGTCCTCCCAAGGATAAACATATTATCCTCAGTCCCTGTGATTATGTTACATGGCTAAAGGGCCTTTACACATGTGAGATACGAAGATGGTATGATTATCCTGGATTGCTACTATGCTGACTTACATGAGCCAAGGGTTCTATGAGGCTCCTAGAAGCTGGAAAAGGCAAGGAAATAGATTTTATCCTAGAACCACTAGGAGGAAATCTCTCCTGTGGTTATTGTCATCTGGGGAGTCTGACCTCCAGAAATATAAGATTATAAATTTGTGTTGTCTTAAGCCACTGAGTTTGTGGTTATTTGTTAGAGAAGCAATAGAAAACTAATGCATCTTCATAATATGCATAAATGAAAAGGAAGCGTACCACAAGCAATATCATATTTCCTGTATTACTTGGAAATTTGAGTACTCTTGTCTTAATCCTGGTCCCACATGCCTTGGGCACATTTACCTCAGCATACTTATTCTTTATCTGATCATCTTATTCCAGTTTTCATAATCATATTCTTAGCATTATTTCCCCTCTCCAGTATCTTATCTAACTCTCCTCTTCTTGGTATTTAAATATTTCCCCAAATATTACTTCTCATTTTGTTAGAGTGAAACTAGAGCTGTAGTCTCTGAAAGCTTTTGGGTTGCTCCTATTCTTTTTGACTTATGTTACTTGTTGAGCGTTTATATTCATGCTTCTATTTTATTTAGTTGTGGTGGTTTATTAGGTTGTCAGCGTCGAACATTGTCTTATCCTGGGCTCATAGGTACTGCATATAAAATTCAATCATTTATTTTGAAAACTAAACACACTGTCATGCTCACGTACATTTGATATTTTCAATTCATCAGTCCTTATATATTCTTCTTAGGCAATTTCATCCATATCCATATCTATATCCATTTTGTGTGGATGAACCCTAAGTCAGTGCCTCTGGTCTTCTAGACTTTTGCTGCTTATATTCTTATAGCTGAGAATACAGACATGATAAAGACACATTTTCCCAGCCTAAAGATGCTTGACAACTTGTTGTATTTCCATGCACAGAGGTAATATGAAGTGTAGAGGACAGGTACCTAAGTCAGTCTGGGGTGGTGAAAAGGATATTTTCAAAATGATATGATGCTAGAATTGATCTTGAGAAACATATGAGGTATGAATTAACCTAGAGAAATGGTTTCCTGGGAGAAAAGACAGCAAGAGGAAAAGAGAAAGAGAAAAATGAGGAGAAAAAAAAGAGATAAGACAGACAAAGAATAGAGAAGGAAAATAAGGATGATCACTAGCTTGCTGAATTCAGTTTGTGACCATCCCACTCAATTAACAGATCGCAGTATGTGGCATACAAACGTACAAAAGGGCAATGCTTGTGGAGAGCTTCAACCTGCTGTATTTAAGGTCTTTGTGAAAAAGCAAACAATTAAAAACAAACAGCCAGAGCTCAAGAGGAAGTTCTGGACTCTAGAGCTAGGGACATAGCAGTGGGATTGTTCATACAAGGTGAACATGGAGAGTGTTTAAAGACAGAAGGAGAGAGGGATAAAAAGAAAAGTGTAAATTCCAGAGAGAGATAGAGGTGAAGTTGCACATGGAAAAGGCAGAGAATGAACCACTAGAGAGTTGGAAGAGAACTAGGAGAGATGGGTATCAAAAAGCTAAGGTCAAAGATTGTTTTCAAGAAGGGTGTAGTCAACAGTGTCAGATATTGCAACAAATTGAAGTGAAATGGGCCAGCCCTCTTATTTCAGGGGCCATTTTGAAGTGACCAGCTCTGGGAAGAATTTGAGGGTCCACAGTTGGGGAACCATGTCAGGGATCCTTGTGTGAGGGAAAGGATCTCCTCCACAAAAGAGGAGGTAAAACCAAAGATCATGAAAGGCTCCAAGGTTCCAGAAGCCAAAGGAAGAATAAAAAACATCACCACATCCAGGAAGGTCAATAAAAGTATGAAAATGCAGTTATAGAGCCACAAGGACAAAGAAAAGAACTCATAGGACCTGGGAACAGAGCAGTATTAGAGCTTCAAGGATCAGAGACAGATTGAAAGTGGTCTTTAGGCTCCCTAAGAGGATGTCACTAGGAATAGCTGGGTGATTCCAGGTTATAGTTGACTGAGCTGCCTATGAAAGATGAGGGAGAATCAACTGCAACTAAAATATATATATAGTATATTATATATACTATATATAGTATATTTATATATATAAATTTTATGTATATATATGTATGTATATACATATAAATTTTATGTGTGTATATGTATATATACACACATAAAATTTATATATACAAATATACTATATATAGTATATGTTATATATATATATATATGCTTTTGGGAAGCTTCATTGTGAAAGAGAGAAGACACATTGTAACTAATGGAAGATGCATAATTAGAAAGTCTAGTTTCCTTTTAAGATAGAAATGATCAGAACATGGAAAAACAGACAGAAGTTTTGGGAAACAGGAAATATAATTATGGAGCAAGATCCCTGAAGAGGCAGAAGGAAGAAATCCAGAAGAGAAGAGGAAAGTTCATCAATAATTTAGCTTCTGAGATTTCTGATTTTGGGGAAAAAGAAAAGAGAAACTTGAGCTTCCTGTATTTTGTCCATAATAATGACGAAGTTAAATAAAATGTAAAAGTGTAGTATTAGAGCCTTTTTGCACCAATTAGAGAAGTATGTGCACAACATATTTATACCTATAGATACAGCGCCACACATTTTTCAAAAGTCTAAGTTCATTTAGTATGACAGATCAACAGTTTATATTTAAAATCAGCTTTGAAAAAGTCAACTCTATAATAAGGTGACACCTGAGTCTATTAATTATATATCCTATTTAGTGCACCATAAATCACTTATTTATTTGATGGGGAAAAATAAACAGCTCCTCTTTCATAGGCAGAATGTATTCCTTTGTGTTACCTAAATTCTTTCAACACATTACTCATTGGGTGCTAGTAATTTCATGTCCAATAGAATTGAATTAACTTGTTAGTTAATATGTTTGAAGTGTATTTCAACAATTAGAATTCAAATAGGCTTTAGAAGACACCTGTGTCTGATTAGGCATCTAAGCTAGGTTTCTCTATAAATATAATTGCATTTCAATACTTGAAAAAAATAATTTATCCATTTATATATTAACATTATCTATATTCTGCTCCATGCATCCGGGCTCTAAGAGACCACTTTCTTGTCCTCTTATCAAGAACAGAATATGAATCATCTTTTGACATGTAGGAAGGCCTGGATTGCCAAAGTATTCCCAGATTTTTGCATCCATAAGCTCAAATAGGCACCCAATTTGCATAAACACAAGAAAAATATAAGGGAACACGCAAAGTATACAGAGAAAAATATAGGGCTAAATTAAATTGTCTTAAGTGGCCAAGTACTGAGAAATATCCTTGCAGGAGGAGCGAGCAGAGCCATAACACTTGGTGGCAACTTCAGTAACATGTTATGGGATCCAGGGGTGTGTCATATACCATTGCCTGCCTCCCAAAATGTGGAATTTCCCATAATCTTCTCTAGCAAAAAGGCAGAGGTTACAGCTAATGCAAAGCAGAAGCTACTGCCAATACCAAACCATTTGTGTTTGGATTTAGAATGTTTTGTGCCCAGCACATTTATCTAAAAATGCTAATGATCGACTTTTGGAAATTGTCCCTTTTTCCCTCAGAATCTGGCGCTAGAGCTATATCTTTGCCAACCCATTGGTAATTTCTATTCTCACCGTTTCTCTGCTTTCCACATTCTTGTAGGTTTAGGGGCAGTTCCCCAGTCTCCGGCATGGCATCTTGAAAACCTGCAAACGCTCTGGAAACAGTAACCAAGTCAGCCATATCCCCAGGGCTCTCACCTGGGCTCTCGGCTTGTTCTAAGTTCTCATAGCTGAATCATATCGAAGCCTCTCTCTGACCACATGCCTCCCACCTGGGCAGCCTCCTTACCCTTCTATGGTTGGGGGACTGCTTTGAACTCTCAGGTGTTCCATAGTCTTCAAGTTTGATTAGAATCCCCCACCCTGGATTCTTGAGTTCTGGAATGTGAAGTGCCTGTCTGCTTGGTCTCCGCTGATGCTAACTGCTGGACGCTAACTCCTGAGTCTGAGTGCGGCTGGACTTTTGGGATATCCTTGAACTAACTGCTCAACCCCCCAGATATTGCTTACAAAGTTTGCTTTAACTTAGATTCATTAATACATATAAAAATATCTAGGGAGGCTTTCTAAGTTAGAGGCTTAAACCATACATGTACAAATTTTAAAGAATCATTTCCAGTAATAAGCTACGGAAAACCAGATGTGGTTGGGTATCTGAAAGTCTGGATTTCCTTTTCTTTAAGATTTATTTATTTATTTTGGAGAGAGAATGAGTGAGCAGGGGGAGGGGCAGAGGGAGAGGGAGAGACAAAATCCAGCCGACTCCACACTGAGCGTGGAGCCAGACTCAGGGCTCGATCTCACGACCCTGTGATCATGACCTGAGGCAAAACCAAGAGTCAGCCGCTTAAAACCGACTGAGCCACCCAGGCACCCAAAGTCTGGTCTTCCTTTTATCCTACGGTGGCAGAGGTTCACTAACATGCATATTTTCATTTTCTTCCTGGGTCTGAGATTGTCTGCATTTCCCAGGTCCCTTACAGGTTGATGTGGCCATGCTCCTGAGTTCTGGCAAATGAAGTTTAGGCAAAAGTCACACACCCCACTGGGAGGCCCTGTTCATAGAAACCTCCCACTGGTGAGCCTCATTCTCTTCTCCCTCTCTGCCCTTCAGCTGAGGGCATTCCATGGCTTCAGAGAATGACGAATCTGCCATAAGGAAGGACTGAAGTTTTGTAGGACTTTATGGAGCAGAGTCCTCACCAACCTGCTGCAGATTGTGATATACCAAGAATTAAAATTTTCTTGTCTTAAGCCACTAAGATTTCAGGGTGTATCTGTTACACCTGGAGCTACTCTTACCAATACATTACATTTAAATACTTTCTTTGCTTCTAAATTTTCAACGCTAGAATCTGAACCAATCTGGTTACCTATCCTCACTGACGGAGCACCAGTGATGGTGTTATGATGTTTACTTTTCCTGCATCTGTTCATTACTGCCTTCATTTAAATGAAAAACAAAACAAAGAATCAAAATATCCTCTTAAACTGTTTTTATATATATAAAATATATATATAAATATATATATTTATAGTTTTCTGTATAGTTTGTATAGTTTTCTCCCTTACTCCTTCCCACATAACTCTACTTCTCAAATCCCCAAGATTAATTTAGGCACACTAATTTTTGGCCAGTGTCCCCATGGTCTCTCACAACTTATTGTGATCTGCCACTTTCCCAAGGGTTTTCCCAAGGGTAACCTTGGGAAAGTAGTTAAAGCCCTTCAAAACATAAGTTCTTTACCTAGAGATGACAACATCTCAGAACTATGTTGTCAAACCAGATGAACGTCAGTTAACTCAATTATAAATTCATGACACTAAAAGGTATTTCATTTATTTTAATATAAGTAAGTATCAAATGGATATTAACTGGTCTTTATTTTGGAGAAAAAAAAAACCCCTGAACTTTGGGAAAATGTAGGCATTCTTTTTTTAAAAATTTTTATTTATTTTTTAAATTTATTGTCAGTGTTCCAGAATTCATTGTTCATGCACCACACCCAGTACTCCATGCAATACGTGCCCTCCATAATACCCCAACCAGGTTCACCCACACCCTCCACCCCCCTCCCCTCCAAAACCCTCAGATTGTTTTTCAGAGTCCACAGTCTCTCATGGTTCATCTCCCCCTCCAATTTCCCCAACTCCCTTCTCCTCTCCATCTCCCCATGTCCTCCGTGTTATTCCTTATGCTCCACAAATAAGTGAAACCATATGATAACTGACTCTCTCTGCTTGACTTATTTCACTCAGCATAATCTCCTCCAGTCCTGTCCATGTTGATACAAAAGTCGGGTATTCATCCTTTCTGATGGAGGCATAATACTCCATAGTGTATATGGACCACATCTTCCTTATCCATTCGTCCGTTGAAGGGCATCTTGGTTCTTTCTAGTTTGGCAACTGTGGCCATTGCTGCTATGAACATTGGGGTGTAAGTTTCTTCTTTCCTTCTTCCTTTTCCCCATAACCTATATTCTTAGCTATGTTTGGGGACAAAGGACTGAACACGTTTTCTGGAAGTGCCATCATTTGCTGCCCACAGGAACCTATGACATTCACTCATTCATTCAGTTATGAAGTATTTATTGAGTACCCATCATTTGCTTCCTTAAGGAAGACAGAAGCAGGCTGCCATCGCTAATGAAAAAAATCTAGAAAAGCTGGTGGGGTTGTAAGTGGCTCTATCCCTAGAGGGCGGGAGGGAGATGAAAGGGAGGACCTTAGGGGGAAGTCTTCAGCTGGATCTTAGTAGAGGATTGCCACTGAAAGCAGAAGCAGCCAAAAATTCAGGGTATGCCATTTCTGTTCACAACTCTTCCTCCTGCCTTGGAATAAAAATATCAGTGGAAATTATTCTGTAAATGTGGCCATTATGTTTTACTTCTGCTGATATTGAAGTTTGTTCTTGTTCCCCGAGGACACAGGTGAAGGTGGAAGGGAGGCAGTGGTCTGGGTAGGTTGGAGACGCCAGCCTGGAATGTAATATTTTCTGTAGGCAATCTCTTCATGGGTAATTGAAAGAGGGCTCTTTGAAATGCTAGTGATTTAATACTTTTCTTATGAATTAAAAAATAGGCACATGCTCTTCCTTTATTCTTTATAAAGTAGCCATTTAAACATCTTTCAGTGTTGGAAGTATTTCTAGCTTAAATATTTTAGAACTTTGAAAATTAAAAGGTTTAGTATTTAGGGCAAATAATCCCTGTCCTGTTTCACGTAACCAGAGCTGAACCTTTAATATCCTGACATTTCCTGGCACAGGGACAAATGCTGCCATGTTTTACAGCTACACAGAGAGTGAGGTAATCACTAGCAGCAGAGGCATTGATGTCTTTCTCTAAGTTATTCACAATCTTCAGGTCCCACATGTGCCTATTCCTACCTGACATCTCCTCTCTGCCACATTCAATTGCTTTTGTTAATTTCATCGATTTTAAAAAGAGCAGTTCTGCTTTCTGCTTGCCTTTAAGGTAGGCGGGAGGATTGATGTATTTCCTTCACTTCTATTCCCTGCGGTTGGTGACATTTTCAATAAATAATCTTATTTTTTTGTTCTCTACTTTGCATTATAAATGTCTTCGGAATGTACAGGCATTGGTACCTGGTTTTACTCACTATTACATGTGCACCTGTGTGTCTATGTACAAACATACATATACACAGAGATGTACTCACACAGGGAAAATACAATGTGTACAAACATTATAAATATGTAATTTCACAAGGTGGCTCCGTGGGTCAGTCCTTACGCATCTGCCTTCGGTTTATGTCACGATCCCAGGGTCCTGGGATCAAGCCCAGGGTTGGAGTCCCTGCTCGGCAGAAAGCCTGCTTCTCCCTCTCCCACCCCCCTTCTTATGTTCCCTCTCTCGCTGTCTCTTTCTCTCTCTGTATCAAATAAATAAATAAAATATCTTTTAAAATATATAATTTCACTATAATATAAAAATTTGTATAGTCAGGCAAATTACTGATTCATATTTATATGTATACATGTGAACATTTCATATATATATTTTTACACACACATTGAAGTATTGGGAAGCCAGAAGGATGTAGAGAACCATATTTAATATTTCTGGTCAGTTAGGACTAATTTCAGTCCCTGTCTTCGCACCTAAAAGCTGGGTAACTTGGTAAACTCAGTCAAGTAACTTAACTCCCTAACCCACATATTCTTCACCAGAGTTAATAAGACGTAAGGTTTTATTAATATGCTCATGGGGTATTTGTGAATATTAAATAAAATCAAGGACCACAGTATTCACCCTTGCTGTGAGCTTAGAATACAGCAAAAGATTAATGTCCCCTGCTACTAATTTATATTGTTTTTGTACAGACATGAATAGCCATTCTCTAATTAATTGGTTCCCTACCTAACTCTAATTTCTGGTTAAAGAATGGTTAATCCGGACCTTTTTTTTTTTCAATTCTTGTTAAAAATCTTCCCAAACCAATGGACTCTACAGGTTATCTGAGTTTACTAAAATGATCAATGCGTTAAATTCTAAATATATTGAAATTATGTTTTATGTACAAAATCTAATAAATTATATTTTTCAGCCAAAATCACGAGTAGGATGTTAATTAAGCAATGGATGTTTCATGTGGTTCTAGAACATATACATGTATATGCACACACATAAATGTACATATATGCATAAATAAGATATATGCATGTATATACGGTACAATAATATACAATGATAAATGCAAAAGCATAAATTTAAACCAGAGAATAAAAATTAAATGCATGATAGCAAGATCACAACACTTTTGTAGAAGCTGCTTGGGTAGAGGGTAGGGTATGGGACTTCAAACAAGAATTCTTTTTCATGTCTTTGTGTCACAATACTTGAGCATGTGATCTCAGACAACTCAATATCTACAAATCTTGCTTTTAACTATTCAACCTCAATGTTCTATAAAAATTATTGTGCAGAAAACTTTAACTTCTAAGGTATGGGAAAATGTATATTTTACATTTTAAGGCTAGTAGGGATTTCATGTCCATGTATCTGTCTGTGTGTGTTTATATGAATGAATTTATCTATCTTTAGGTACTGGATTCATTTTGGCAATCTTTAAGAAATATGTTTTCCTGTAACATCTGCCTAGCCCTATTTATAATAATGAGATCTACTCATGAAGCCATTGTTCTAAAGTTCTATCCAATAGGGATGTCTCTGGCATCTAGATATGCAATTTGGGAGCATAATGGCAGCTCTCGTGAAAGTATTATTTTTACATGGTATAAACATGGTCTGTGGTTGATACTTTGCATATAATCCAAAAATCACTCCAGATATATCCTTATCAATTTTCACAGGTTACTCTGTGTACAGTGGCTCAAGTTTTAGATTTGTATGGTAATTGACTCTTCAAACAAAATTTACCAAATGCCCAAGGATGCCAGACTTTTTGCTGGGAATTGGGGAAATCTGGAGAGTAGAATCAGACCCAGTTCCTGTCTTTATAAAGCTTCCAGTCAGTATGGGGAGCAGCATGGGAGAGAGTGCCATGAGCACTCTCCAATAACTTACAAAAACACGTACAATTGTAAATGTGGTTATGTGTTAGGAAGAAAAGATGAGAGCAATATTTAAGTAGTAAAAATCAAATGGATTTGGAGAAAGATTTTAATTGCGAATGGATTAAAGAAATAAGGATATAAAATATGACTCTTCATTTTCTGGTTTTAGTAACTGGATAGATAATGGTGTCTGAGATATGAACTGCTAGAAGAGTACCAAGGTTGAGGTTGGAGGTGAGACGTGAGTGATGTTCGGGTTTGGATATGTTGGATTTAAGGTGCCATTGAAACATCCAAGAGAAACTATCGAGCAGGGCAGTTATTTATATGATTCTAGCACCCAGAGGACAGTTCAGGGAAGGTGATATACTGGTATTATGAAGATAATTGAAACCTTGGGCATGTATAAAATTACTAGGAATAGTGTAGACAAGGAAGTAAGAGAGATTAGCAAAACATTTTGAGAAACTGTAAGTGGTTATAAGAAACTATGTAAATGGATGCGCATTTGTTCATAAGCACTATGTCAACAACAACAAATTGATGCAGGAACTAACAAAATTCAGGAATAAAATGTGTAATCTGAATATTACAACTGATAACATAAATATTATCCATTTGATAATTAATACTTATCTACCTAATGTTATTAACTTATGACAAATATGTATTCAGAGTTGGTGATTTTGATAGCATTAAAACTGAACACGTTGGCTTGCTAAAAACAGCCTGAACAGCACTGAAAACTGTTGATATTGATGTTTTCATAATTTGGACATTAACTATTAAACACATATTCACACACTAACATTCACGCGAACATATGCACTTACATATAAATGTAGAAATTGAGACTTAAAAGAGATCAGTTAATGAAGTAGGGCAGAGCATTTAATAAATTTTTTCATTATTTGTTCTTAGACATTGCCAGCAATAATTGTGTTTTATATATCATCTCAGTTACAAAATCACTGAAACTTTTATTGAACAATAAATATTTTAGGTTAGCTAGAGTTCAGGAAATAATAAATTAATTTTAAATTGCCTTTTTAATTAATTTGTTTGGGGAAATACCTATATGGGCAAATAATGATAATACAGAAAGGTATGTTCAACAGAAATATCCTTTAACTAGTTTGTCCTTCTCCTAAAGGAAATGGTTTAATGGGGATGAAAGGAACATCATGATAATTAATAAACACCTGCCACCATCTTATAAAACATGCAGTAAATTAGAGGGTGGACACAGTAGTGGTCATTACCAATTACTTTCTCTTTGAACCTTTTAAATCATCATTCATCAAAAACAGGTTAAGTCAAAGTAATAATGAGATGGATGGATCCAAGCACAGCTGGACACCTTCCTTTTGTTCCTGAAAAGAACCTGTGCTTGGTAAAGGACATGCTGACAAGCTCACAAATCGAGTTGCATGCAAAGAGCTCAGAGCAAAACCAGTACACCCCTGTTCCCTGTGTATCTGGCACATGTACGCTTTTCTTGGAACTGCTTAGCTAAAGTGAATAAATGGTTCTTGGGCACTCACCCAGCTTTCTGTGTTATGGATCCCATGGGGTCAGTGTTGGGGTCCATCTGCAGCATGAAGTGGGGTGCCTGTAGCCACAATGTCCACGATGGGTGGAGTGGATACACCAGCCTTGGAGAGCTTATGCATTACAAGGGGCTGGATTTTGTGTACTGTCTCTTCTTGCTGTAAGTAAACACTATACCACTAGAGCCTTCTGGGACTGTCTCTCACTCTGACTCTTTGAATACAAGAATTGCTTTGACCATTAGAAGGGGGCAGAATTACTGGTGAGCCAAAATCTCCCTTTCTTTTCTTTTACTTCTGCCTTCACTATGAGAAGGTCATGCTCAAAACAGCTTACTGGTCACAGGAAGAGGACAATAATCATCTAATACAGAGCTATTCTGGCTAATGTGCCCCAACCAAGCACAGCCTAGAACATAATTCCCAGCATACTTGCTGATGATTGAGTGAGGCCAGCCAAGACCATCAAAAACACCCAATTGAGCTGGAGAGAGGTGTCTGCATCATTTCTGAGCAAAAGTATGGATACTAACCCTTAATATATAGGAACATCCCACTTCTATAGCCTCAGAAGGCTTATAGAACTCTGGGGTTTCAACATTTTTGTTGAAAACTTATTTCCATCCATGCTCTGGATCCCATTCTTTTCCAAACAAGTCCTTGACCCTGGCAAAAACTTTAACCTTTCATGGGGTGTCAGCTACTTTCAAAATTGTTGATTGACACTTCCAGCTTTGTGTTAATTTTTTTCCTAGAGTGATAGGGGTTAGCAATGAGCACTCAATTCAATTTTCATTGTGACTGCTATTTCTCCACCATGTCTCAAATATTTGATACATGGTACCAGCTATGCATTTGCTTCAACCACTATAGGCAGCCTTGTTTACTACTGCTGAGAATTTTAGCAACTGCACGGCCATCTTGTGCCCCTTGTCAGCCAGCAGCCAATAGTTCAACTCTAAAATATCATCCCAGTGTCTGCTTTCTTGGGCCACTCCTAGCATAAGGTTGTCCAGGTTGCGTTCTCAAAGATGTAGATTCTGAGACAGGGATTAATGTTGAGGAGGCTTACCAGGGTGTTCTCTTGATATCAAGGGAAAGGAAGGGACATGAACAAAGCAGGGTTGACACAAGGAGAAGTGGGATGGTGATGGAGGCTCAGTGGAGGCCTCAGCCAACCTTACAGGGGTATTTGACACTGGAGTGACCCTTCTGAGTTCTGTGGAGCTTTTCTTCACCTATCACTTATTGAACATAGTCCATGTGGAGGAAGTGACTCTCTTCAGCTAAAGCAACCCTGAAAGCTGAAAGTTGAGGGTTTTCTGTGGGCAGCACTTCCAGTATTTGAGGAATACCTTTATTCCTGAAGGAGGATCTTGAGTCTTCAACCACATAATTACATTAAGTAAATTATGACTATGACAAAATGAAGACAGTTCAGCTTTTAAACCAAAAATTTTCACCTATTTACTTACTATTATTCTGAAGTCTTCTAATTTAAGAGAACTCTTTGTGGCTATATATTTTCCTGTGTTGATTCCTTCTACATACATAAATATCAACTTCAATTAGGTTTTTTTTTTGGAATGTCCCTTTTTTCTAGTCAGAGATTGTGTAGAAGATGCCATGAGTTACCCTTAAAAAAAAAAAGTCACTCTGCCAACAAATACCAAGGGTTCCATTTTGTTGAGTTGCTGTTGACAGGATGATACCACAGTGTTTATTTGTCCAACTTTCTAACCATTAGTCTACTTTCTACAAAAAGGTAGTATATCAAAAGATAATGACTACACTGTAGATATTCTACTATTACTATTTTTCCTCTACTACTTCATTTGGATACCTAAAGTTTTACAAATTTTCATGATATTTAAGGGGAAAACATCTACAGTAAATGGACCATGTTAAATAGATTGAATTAGCCTTTCCAAAGGCCTCTATCAAAGCTGAGATTAAACTATTTTTAGATTATATTTATCTAAAAATTTATTTTGTCTTCTATTAGAGTTAATTTCCAGGGGATTGAGGCTCTGCACTGATCACCACCTCTCATATGCTCTCAAAGCTCTTATTTTGAATCTGAGTATTATGTCCATGACCTATTTCTGATCTCCCTGTAAATTTGATTTTTCTAAAATTAGATTTCACATTACTGTTAATACCTGCAGATTTCAAAACTTTTACATTAGATTTGGAAATCACTCTTGGTTCTCAATAACATTTTTCAGAGAGAGAGAGAGACAAAAATATAGCACTTCTCTTTCACTTCAACATCTGTGATTATCTTTCTCTAAATTCATTTTCTTGGCAATGGGAAAATTTTCTACTCCTCAATTGGATAGTAACCAGTAGTCAGTAACTATCAAAACACAGCAGAGAAAGTATTTTTCCTATCTTCCAGTTCCTTAAAAAATTGATGTGCCTTTAGAAATTACTCTAGAGATGTTTATAGAAAATTGTTAGTTTGGGGAAAAATATGCCAGATGCACATGTTGGTTGCACATTAGGGAATGGGTGGTAGGTTTGCATTCCATAGTTTTACTGCACTATGGGAAAACCATTGTTCTAATCCAAAAAATGTGCTTCCCAGAGCCCCAAATCTGTCACAAGGATTGATTGTGTGGAAGCTGCAAAAGACAATTCAGCACAATTTTCTGGGGGATAAAACACTTTTATAAGATTCATTGGAAGGCCCAGTCTCAAATAAATAATGCAAAGGCCCTTACATGCCAAGCTCTGGCATCACACAGCTTTCTCTGGTAAAACATTTGGTTTATCATGGACCCATTTTGACTACTCTGAAAGAGAATTATCTTCCTGGAAATATTACTTTTTATAGCATAAATATAGATATGATATAGATTTAATCTGTGATTAAATCTGAAGTAAAAAATAATTGAGATGTTGTTTCATAACATTAACAGATATATGTAAAAAAAAAAAAAACCCTAAAGGTAAAATGTGGTTTCTTAATGTTATGGGTTGAATTGTGTTGTCCTAAAATTAATATATATTGACATCTGAATCCCTAGCATCTCAGAACATAACTATATTTGGAGTCTTTAAAGAACTAAAATAAAAAGAGGTCACAAGGTGAGCCCTAATCCAATATGACTGGTGTCCTCATAAGAGGAAGAACTTTGGGCTCAGACACATACAGAAGGAAGACCATGTGCAGAGAGAAGCTGACCATCTAAAAGTGAAGTAGATAGGCTTCAGAAGAAACTGACTCGCCAACTTGATCTTGGCTATCTATCCTCCAGTACTGTGAGAAAACAACTTTATTAAACTTTTGTTTAATCCACTCAGTTCAAGGCATTTGGTATGGCAGCTCTAAAAAACTAGTAACGTGAGTCTTAGATCTATTTGCTGAGAACACGCTAGCAAGAATTCGTTATACTTTCTAAGGAGAAATAGTTTGCAACACTATATTGTGTTTTCATACTTAATAGAAACTCAGTGGTTTGTGTTTATATTGGAGAACAGAGAATAAGACCTGTTTTCACGTATGTACCCTCCAAATGAATGAGAAGCCACTCATTTATATTCACATCATTTTTTCCTCGCAAAACCATCAAATGTATTTGCAAGAAGGCAAACTACAGAAAATTCAGAAGACAAATTTTCCGAAGACTATTGTTGTAATGGAAAAACTCAAACACAACAAAAACCTGAAAAATGTAGTAATAATATAATTCATAGATTTATTGATTACATATGGTAAGCAGTAAAAATGCAATTTGCCTACTTTATTTAAGTAACTTCCAAAATCTTTGTCATTTAATTTCCGAGTATGGACATTATTTTGAAGAAAAATTGATATTTTTCATTAAATGTTAATAGATATATTCCATGATGGTTTAATATAGGTTATTATTTTAAAAACACAATAATCGTCGTATCTTTAAAAATACAGAGCAAATGAGATTTGCTCAGTCAGTTAAGCTTCTGCCTTCGGCTCAGGTCAAGATCTTGGGAGTCCTGGGATGGAGCCCAAGGGTAGTTCCCTGCTCAGTGGGCAGTCTCCTTCTTCCTCTGACACACTGCCCTCTTGTGCTCTTTCTCACTTACTCCCTCTCTCCCAAATAAATAAATAAAATCTTTAAAAAAAATACAGAGCAAACAAAGTGTTATACATAACTAGTGAATCATTGAACACTACATCAAAAACTAAGGATATACTATATAGAGGCTAACTGAACATAATAAAAAAAGAAAATTTTATATTTTCTAATAATATCAATGCTTTGATTTAGTATTTTATTTTTTCCAAGTGTGTGTGTGTGTGTGTGTGTGTGTGTGTGTGTTAAATACATGTCCCTGAAAAGACAGTTCCTAAATTATGGAAAACATATATCCTTAAGATGTCAATATACTTGGAAAAAAAGGTACGGAAGTATTTTGGTTGCACCCCAGGTAATTTCATTTTATTTCAACAGAAATTATAGAGAAGGTATAAGAATTGTGATAAATATCAGCAGTACAGAATCTTGCCTGTGTTGTGATCCAGCATGGTGAAAAACAGAACAATATCCTTAAGTGCCGTTTGACAGGAAAACAAGCCATATTATTTCATCTTTTCATTCCATTCAGAATAAAAGTAGATTCAAACTGATTATGGAAAACATTGTATAGCTTAATAAGGAAAATCCTGTTGTGACAGACATGAAATTTCTGAACATCAAGTTTTCAACAAGTTCAACAAAATGTTATCAAAATCTCTCGTCTTATTTCGTGACATCCAGGTTTCTCAGTGCCTGAGTGTGGACTACAAGTGGCCCTCTAGAGATGTTTTACTCAGTGTCACTGTAGCACCTGTTCCTTTTAATTTGCTCTTCCACAGTGAGTTGCTCAGGCTGGACCTCCACTCTGGGAAATGAAGGCTTAGCTGCACATTCACTGCTCAGAGCACCAAAACTTGGGTTCCCATTAACAGGGGCTGTTCCTATGGCTTCATCATGCCAGTGCTTGACATCCTTCCCCAGTTCTCTTAGATACAAACATGGCATATTTTTCATTTGGTCTACAGAATCTATGAAGTCATGTTCGAAAATATTCTCATCCTTTTTGGAAAAAGCAGTGATTTTCATGGTATTAGAAAAAAAGAAGTGTAGATTTTTGTTATTTGCATGGTTTCTTTTGATATTTAAGATATTTTTATCAGAAGAGGTTACGGAACTTTCTTCCTTTACTATTAACCCGCCACCGAGGCCCGGTTTGGGAGCAGACTGCTCGGGACTGCCCACAGTAGCTTTGTCAGCCTGTTTTCTGAGAGCCATCCCTAGTACATTCCTCGAGTATGCCTTTTCAGATTCAAATATGCCAAGTAACTCTGAGATTCTAGATGCATTTTCTAAATTTTCAATTTGATATTCACTTGCAGTGTAGTTTGCTTCCCTTGACAGTGGTAATAGATTAGGAAATTCTAAAATAGATGTCTTCTGCCTGCAATTATTCAGACATGAGACGGCCACATAATTGTTATTATTATTCTTATTCAAATTCTCCTTACGATTTTCTGGCACCGCCTCACCATCAGTGTTAGTAACCTGTAAAACTTCTGCACCATCAGGTTCATTAGTTTTCTCATTTTTCTCCTTCTCAGCACTCTGCACAATCACATTATTGTTGTCATTAAGATTCATTTCACTTTTCCTCTTATTCTTTGTATCTTCAGCCTCATTCAGCTTATCTTGCACATCCTTATTTCCTTCCTTCTTCTCATCTTTTCTTGCTTCGTACATTTCCGTTTCTTTGATTCCTGTAACATCCTCCTTTTGACATGTATGGATGGACTGCAGACACGGTTGCAGGAAAGAAATGTTATCTTGAGCTAGTCCTTTATTTTCCAGAGTTTTAATGTGCTCTATTAGTGATTCACTTTTGAATTCAGCAGATGTAACAACTGTCATTTCCGGTGGCCACTTAGGCTTACTCATTTTGAGTTCTTCCTCAAGGGGGCAGGTTTTCTTAGGCATCTCCCTGGAAGGGGGCCAAATGACTTTTAATTTTCCCCTCTCCCTGAATTTTCTCAAATCATCTCTTTGCCCTTTACTGAGACCATCATCTAAATGGTTATGAGGATCCCCAAGTATGGCAGCATTTTCTGCACTATTTTTACACATATTTGTTTTTTCATTAGGAGTAAAGTCCACTGAGCTGCTTTGATTTTTGCAATTCCATCGATCTTTATGTTGTTTGTGTCCAAAACCTTCATCATAATTTCCTTTAGATTTGAAAAGTTGGTTAAAGTGAGGTTTACAATATATTTGTCCATGAAGTGATGCATAATTTCCCAAACTGCCAAAAAGAAGAAAAAATGTTTAACATTCCATATATACACTGCAAATTCACAGGGAATTAGGTACTTAATTATTTCAAGAATGAGTCAGAGATTCAGTGCAGTAAACTTACTGGCAATAGGAATGTGCTTATTAATTGAACATCCTTGTTAGATAACAGTTACCACTAATACCCCACATGATGCATGTCTTATAGTATTTAGAATTTCATGCTAGATGTCAAGTATTGGTATAATAGGTATTATAGTGTAATGTATGTGTGGTTATAGATGGTAAAAAATAATAGGCCCTAAATCTCTGCTAACCCCGTGATTTATGTGACGGGCTGCAATTTTCAATAAATACTGAATAGCACGCACACACACAAATCAACCATTTAAATTTCCTCATTAACAAGATTTTGAATGAATTGGAAATCTTGCCCATGCAATTGTTTATTTGGCCTCTTTTGGGGAGATTAACAAATACAGTGCCTGTTAAAGTTAGTTTAATCAAAGACATCATTTTTAATATCTTGGAATCTCCACAAACAATCAGATAGACCAATTAGATAGTAAACTAAACCCATGGATAAAATTTATAAACAAATTAAGTGACAAGGTACCTCTGCCAACCCCAAGACACAAGGAGGAAAGAATAAACTAATAGCTATAGTGGCATCTGTGTGAGTGATAGAGAGAGTAAAGAAGTTGTATGAAAGACCAGAAAATATGAGACCACAAAATAGCCAGCCAGTATTTATTGGAAAGTATCACACACCAATCAGAGAATAGTAGCTGAACAAGGAGGGATTTTACCTTCTTCATTAGCCAGTGAGTGCAAGGGCCCTGTGGTAGGAAAATCTGAAGAGGATAGAGAAGTCAAACTCTCAAAGCTGACAAATTGAGATTCTCCTTTTAGGACAAGACTTTACATTGACCAAAAAATATATGGAAGTGGAATCAAAATGTAACTAGATAATAATGACAGCAAAGAAAGACAAGGTCCTGACTAACATGGGGGAGAGGAATCAAGGCAGGAAAACCCAGAAATCAAAACATTATATTTTTTGGACAGTTTATGAAAACTGGAAGAGGTAGTTCTATGAAGTTTGGGAAAACCATCCTGAATTTTGCCTCTTTCTACGATTTGGAAAAACTAATGCAATAAAAAATAAGTAACAGGAGAGTGTTGAGGTCAAATACTATATAATGTTATTATAAGAAAAAACAGAGTAAGGAGCACTTATTAATATCCCCACAGACAATGAAAACATGTTAGAGAAACATGTTTTCAATATCAAAATTTTTAAAAATGGACTAAGAGAACTTAACACATGATAGAGACTTGAAAGAACAACATGAATTATAATTAGAAAACATCATAAATGTGGTGCTAGAAATAAGGGAAAAAAGAAGTAAAAAAGAGAAGGTCAGTAATAAAAACTAAACTAAAAGAAATAAAAGAGTAAATAAACACAAAAGAAAGTATTTTAAGAAGAACTAGGGGAATAAAAAGATGAAAATTTATAATCAGAGAAAAGGAGAAGGATTTGAGAGAAAGATAAATATTAAAGATAGGCACAAAATAACCATGTATGGATAAGAGGAGTTCCTGAAGTAGAAAATAAAACAATGAAATAGGTTAAATATTAAAAAAAGCTATAATTTAAGGAAACTTTCCTGATATAAAGTGGTCTGAAACTGCATACTGATAGAGCACATTTGGCAACTGGCGTTGACCCGCAATGACCGACATCAAGAACTATTCTAGTCAAATTAGTGGACTTTATTTTCATTTTTTGGATTTTAAATAAAAAGAAAAAAGTTCCATTGTATTTATCTAAAAAGAAAAAAAGAGAGTATATGATTTATAAGGGAAAGAAAATTAGATTATCAGTCATTTGCAACACTTTATGCCAAAAAAATAGAATAATGCATTTACGATATTCAGTGAAAGTAAGTATAAGTCAAAGATTTTACTTTCAGCAAAACAGGCTTCCCATTATCAAGATCACAGAACAGACTTTTCTGAGGGAGATATTAGAAAATAAGCTTGCATAGCCAGACAGGCTACAGAAACATCTTCATATAGATTGGTGGCAAACATTGTCTATATTGTCATCTATAAACTGATGAGATGAGGACAATGAGGGAGATGGTGTGCACAGGATGGCTGTGTCATATGACAACAAAAATAGAGCACACTTTTTTTTAAAAAATGGGGTGTGGATGAGTGGGGAGCAAATGCCATTTTTTAAAGTTTTCATAATCAAATTAGGGATGCTGATAGTTTTGTTATTTCAAAATTTTTATTCAAACAAATATGGGATATTCTAATTCTGTCATCTCCTTTCTCTTCGAGGACCAGAAGTCCTGAAGTGAAAGCAAGGAGACAGACGTGGAATAGAGAAGAGGCTAAAGCAAAAGTAATTTAGTTTTAAATTCAATTTGGAAATATTCCTACAAAATCATGATGTATTTTTTCTTTATATATAAATATTTGCTAGCTCTTAACACTAAGAGAGCTTCAAAATGGTGACCAACCCAGTTGAAAAGAGCATGGAGATTATAGTCTTCAAATGCTATTTCTCATGTGAAGAAACCAGGGCTTCGGGAAATGACTGATTCCAGGTTCAGGGGAAGTAAATGTACCAAATGAACATGTAACATCTGGTCCTATCAGGTAGTGAGGAAACTATCAAAGATTACTTAGGTCTTGCCAAAAAGACTCAGGAAACAACCTGAAGAGGCCAAGGATAGAATAATTTGAGCCTCAGTAGTAATAACTGCATCCAGTTGGAGCCAATCAAATATATGCAAATCTATGAGCTTATAAAGATACTACAAATATTTTTAAAATTGGTTACCTTTAGAGGATGATAAGGAACTGTTTCATTACACTGTTAAATAAATAACTGATACATTGGCGAACCAGGTAAATAAAGGGAAGAAGTTATGCATTTATTCTGCCTTTCCTCTACCAAGGATACCACTAAGTAATCAAACAGTAGATGAGGGGAAGCATCTTCTGTAAAAGTACTCAAACTAATAATGAAAAAGGAAGAATGAAGTGAGAATATCAACATTTTGCAAATTCAATTAATGGGTATGTGTTAAGCTTCAATATCTGCTATGATCACAAAACGAGAAACAAGCAGACACTGTGTGCTTACTCTCTTCTTGCCAACACTCCCTGTGTTCTTGCAAAAGGTATCAAATCTTTACACTAGAATCTAGATTCACCTGACAGTTTCTCAGAAATGCAAGGGAGAAAGGAGTATGTGAATGGCACGGCTAGTGTGCAACCAGCAAATCCAGGCTAGAAAATTCTACAAGTCAGGTATCTTGGGCTCTTCACAAATAAATTGCAAGGAATGAAAGAAATGCACAGAAACCTTTTAAAAGACTTAAAAGAAATGTCTTTAAAAAACTGAGCAAAACTAGAGTATCTACGAGAGCATATCTGGATTTAAAAAACCATAAAAATGTAAGGAAACAATGATGAAAAAGAATACTGTTCACTCACAGAGAGAGAGAGAGAGAGAGGTGGTATTTGGATGGGGCACATAGAAGGAGCTTCTGAAACTACTAGCAATGGTTATATCTTGAACTTGGTATGGGTTACAAAATGTTCAATTTCTAATCATTCATTAAACCATACATTTGCTTTGTTGTTCTATATTTGTGGCTTTTTTGTACAATGATTTTTTTAAAATATCAGTCATAAAATACTTTCGAGTCCCTACTGAAAGTCAGCCTTTACTAAGTGTTGATAGTCAAACATGAACAGATTTCCTACAGCTGGAAAACAATTACATTAGATAGTGTTAAGAATGGGCACGCCAGGGGGTGCTCTGGGAGCACACAGGAGGGACTCCTGATCCCTACGTGGGGCTCAAAGCAGCCTTCTTCAAAGACATGAACTCTCAGTTGAGGTCAGAAGAATGAGTACATATTAGCTGGAGAAGAGACACAAGAAAATTCCTACAAGGAAGTGGAAATGATACGTGGGACCAGCTAAATAGGAGAGAAAAAGATAATGATTTTAAGGAACTGAAAGAAATGAAGTCTTCATGAAAAATAACACACAATGGGAGGAAGGGGTGTTGGGGAAGGAGCTGGGACAAGATTCTCTGTTGCCTGTTAATTCGTAGTAAGATGCTAGTTTGATTTTGATAGAGAAAACCATTATGTTTTAAGCATAGAAGTGATCTCAGATTTGCATCTTAGAAAGATCATTGTCACTACAGCATGGAGCATGGCATTGGGACAAGTTCTTGTCTGTGGTGATGGAGGTAAGAGATAGTGGAGGCAGGGAGACTAACTTGTTAGAAAGACTGTTGCATTAGTACAGGTGAGAGATGACATTTGGAGGATACCTGATCTGTGGGGATGGAGAAAAGTGCATTTATGGGACCTCAATTATAGGACTTGGTCATTGCTTGGACACAGGGAATGAAGAAGAGGAAGGCGTCAAAGGTAACTTCATGTTTCTGTCATTGAGTTAATGTTAATGTCATTTATTGAGGGAGTATCATATAGATCATGGGTCAAGGAAGGAATTTTGGTAGAGAGAAGATAATGGGGCATGTTGAATTTGGTATTCTTATGAGAAATATAATTGGAGATAAATATTAGTAATTAAGAGATAAGCATCTGATAGACGACAGTACTGGGCTACCCGTACAGATTTCAGAGTTAATCCACATGGATGATGATTAAAGTCATGGGAGGGGATGCAATAACCCATATTTTGATAAAGAATATTGACGGTGAGAAGAATAAATGGTCATAACAGAATTCTAAGAAACTCTGTTATGGTATTTCAATAATGGACAGAGAAAGAGTCACCCACATAGGAGTCTGAGAAGAAACACCCAGGAGGTAGGAGGAAACCATTATACTCTGGTGTGATGGAAACCAAGAAAAAACATGTTTCAGTAAGGAGTGTTTGACATTGTCAGTTAAAGCCAGGAAAGATATAGCCTGATACACATTAGATTTAGCAAAATAATGACAATTTCAGCATCTCAGGTTCTAGCCACACCAAACGCCACATTCACTAAAATTCATTTGTAACTGTGTTGGTATGGTGCTTGTATGGCACCAGAGTGTTGGGGGGCAGTGTATCTAACCTGACATTGACAATACTCTAAATTATTATTATTAGTTTTTACTTAGATGGAACACTCAGACGGAGGTAAACTCCAACCCGGCATCAGATTGTGTATATGCAGTTTAATGGGAATACAGTTGGGCCCATTAGTTTACAGCCACACTTGTTTGTTTAGTTATCTGTGAAAGTTGTGTAGTAACAGAACTAGTATGGCCTATAAAGTAAAAAAATATTTACTGCCTGGCCCTTTACAGAAAAAGCTTGCTGACTCTTGATCTAAAATCTAGTTTTTAGGGGTGCCTGACTGGCTCCATCTGTAGAGCATGCTAATTCTTGATCTCAGGGTCTTGAGTTCAAGTCCCACATTGGGCTTACTTAAAATAAGGTCGAAAGTAGAATCTCAACTTTAGACTAAACTAATAACTTAAAAATCCTGATCCGCATAGCATTTCTTGATTTTTCTTATCTATGCTATCTCCAGGTTTGGACAAAAGGGACCCTTCTGGATTTGATCAGGAAAGCAAAATTTCAATAGGAAAAAGGTCATGGCTATTCTGAAAACACATAACAGAACCTGGCCACATTCCCCTTTATAGTTGTTTTAATGGATGACAACAAGATCTAGACACATCTGTATCTTCTAGAGACATGTGTACATTGCAGACTCCTCCAACATTTGTGTCCCAGACTGCAAAACATTTTACCTCAGCTGACTCTTGCAGTGGTGGCATCGGAAGCAGGACTTATGGAAACTCTGCTTGTCTGCTACCAGGCACTCCATTGGATAAACAGTCTTTTGACAGAGTATACATATTTCCTTGTCTTGGAGTAGCAGCTTCTAAAAATAAAAATTTACCGAAGTTTACATGATACTCTCTTCACTCACATTGTAAAACCAAAAAAAACCACAGCACATCGACCGGCCATGCAGTTATAGTCAAACCTCAAGACGGTTGTCCTAATCTTGCTTCTCGGGACATAGGCCAACTATCAGATTTGGGGTTTCAGCACAATCAACAACCAAAGTTTTCATTTTTTAAGGCATTCTGGAGAGATTTCTCTACAGTACCTACACATCTTTTAAAGCCGAGGATATTGTATTTATTTAAATAGTTCCTTGATGACTTCGTGTTGGCTCTGTGACATCATTTCTGAACTTAAATACATGAGACTCCTGAATACACTGAGATGCTCCAGGCCATTTCCCCTCAGTCTAAATGGCTTTCCGTTTTAGGGCGCTTTGGATTCTCATGTTTGCCTTTTACACTTTTCCTACTTCTTCCCTTGCTCTGCGGCCCCAGGCTGCTGTGCTCAGGTGAACCCCGGCTCCTGGAATCACAGTGGTTCTATCTATAACCAGGTTTAGACAGTGGTTCCAAACGGACACAGAACTTTTACTTCAGTATTGTTTTGATCCTCACCACAATCCCATGAGACTAATGAACAAGCTTTCATATTAGTTATATATAAAAGCATATATGCTCAGGGTTCTTTTTATAAATAAGAATGTCCTTTAGGACTTTGATGCTTGATCTGAGCTACTAAGTGATCTCCTTTGTTTATTTGGTTCCAATAGGACATATATTTCTATATTTAACACCGGCTGTTTTTCTTTTTGTTTTGTATTTTCTATACGCTTTTAGCCATCTTAACAGAAACTGAGAATTTGAAATTAATTAGACAGCTTTGCTTGATTATGCCAGAAGCAAACACATTGAGAAATCATATTAATCTGATAAACTAGACACATATGTTGCAAATATGATAGAGGCAAGATTATTAGTTTCATCAGTTTTTATTTTTGAGCTTGATACTTCTTTCAATCTGTTTAGAAGAATGGACTACCCTAAAGGTGCACATTAATTATGTCAAATCCTTTTATGGTAAAGCCTTATTAAGTATAAAAATTGGGGAAATATAAAGGAATAAACTGTTCTCTGATGTTAAAAAAAATACAAAGTTCATGTGTTTTGAATCTCCTTCCTTCTAAATATATAGTCAAAATTTTTTAAATGTATTGTCCATATTCATCTGTGAATGAGGCCAACTGAGCTATCAATTGGAATTTAAGAAAGGTGAAACGAAATTATTTATAGAAAAAAAAACTGGCAGCCTCAGAGAATGCTAACTCCATCCGACTTAAAAACAATAACTAAATATACAAAAAGTCTGATTCCATACCTATACTTTTGTCAAAAATAGCAATCAATAAAAATCATTAAAGCACCTATGGAGGGTGTAAATTGTTTGTGGGGTTATTACCAGGCTGTACTGAATTCAAACACAAACACCACTTAAGTCTGGTAGTTAAATTATGTCAATAGATATTAATAAATATTGTCTTAAGTGGATAAAACATTAACTTTTAATAAAAATATTAATTTGATATGGGTGTACCATTATTAAATATAGTTAGATACAATTATTAATGCTATTATAATAACAATTATTATATCTGCTGCTTTATCCAAAGTCTTATTTAACTTGACAAATCCAGGTCTCACTAATTTATATAATAGCGTTTGTTATTCTCACACAGTGCAGATGAATCCTGTATTAGGTGCTTTTGTAAAAAGAAAGCAGTAAGAGCAAGCGTTGTGAAGAGAAGGCTATCCGCAGCCAGGGAAAGCTGTTAGTTTTCAGTTATTTTCATACACCCTTTGAACAGCAGATCACCCCAGCTATGGACCAGGTGCCTTTAAATGGGTTAGTCTTCACACTCCACCAGCTGCTTTACCACTTATGAATGCAGATTCCTCTTGGAAGGTGGTTCTCATCTCAGTGGCAGAAGCATCTGAGGTTGCAAAGCCCAGACTCTGAAAAACGCTTTCAGTCTCCTGCCATGCCTTCTGAAAGTTCCTCCTGAGCCCTTTAGGTGAATCAGAAATATCTAAACTATGGCCAGCGATGACATCTTCGTAGGTCGGTGGGGCATGTTTGAAGTCAAAGCCAGATTTGCCAGCCTCTGAGCCATGGGATGAAGACACCGTGGTCACCGTCGACCCCGCGACTCGATCCTCGAACGCATCCACCCCGGAGAAACGTTCACTGACGGACCTCGTTTCGGAGCGGATGCTGGGATGCCTCGCCGGGATGCTTTCTTGCAGCTCTCTAGCACGATTGCAAGAAAAGCCTGTAAAACTTGTGTTCTCTACAGACGTCGATCCATATTCCTCCTTACAGAACGAGCGACTTTCTTGCTTCATGCTGTGGTCGGCCTCTCCGTTTGTATAAACTCTCCTGGTCGACTTCGCTTCGAACACGGGGCCAGCCTCGAGCTCCCTGAACCACCTGTCTATCTCATTTTCTCGGTCGCTCAGGAAACCGTCCGCCAGCCCGACCGCGCGGCGGGCGGCGTCGAGCCTCTGCGCGTGCTCGGCGCGCCGCGGCCCCTGCACCGTGCGGATGATTTCCACCGAGTCGAAGCTCTCCGCGTCCGGCAGCCGGCGCGGCGCCGAGCCCCCTGCGTCTTGGTGAACGTAAGTCGCCCTCTTCTCCACTTGCCTAATTTCCTCTTGAGCTTCCCTGGAGCCTCGGAAGGAGCCGCCGTCGACTTGGTTTACGCTAATAGGGATGGTGATCGTCGGGGGAGAGTCCCTGCCACGAGTTTCTATCTTAATTTGACGCCGAAGTGTTGCAGGAGACGTGATGATCTCAGACCTTTTCTCTACTAGGGGAACCGCGGTCCCTGATGGACACGGGGCGGCCCCTCTGGCTAGCTTGGCGGTGGTGTCTTTGAGTCTGACGAGCTGCTCCGAGCGACTCCTGGGTGGAGGAGGGGACGCCTTTGCCGGGCCAGCTCTAGATGTTTGTGGCGCAGGACTTCTCGGGGATGCTTCCGCAAAACCGTCTTTTTTCGGGGACTGAGAGAGCTCGTCCTTAGGAGAGGTTTCTGGCCGCCGCGCCGTGGACTCGATTGTAATAAAAGTTGGCGACGGTGGACGTATTTTCAAGGATGGAGGAGGGACCTTGCTGTCCTCTAGTTTGATTTCCTGATGGGTCTTCGCGTGATTGCGAGCAGTTGCTTCGTGCTGAGTTGCTACTTGGCGGTGCTCTGTCTTTTCTACGAATGTATTTTCTCGCCGTTCACTAACGTCCGACAGTTCAGATGACGTTTTATTAAGGCTAGTGGGTTTATTTCTCTGCTTTTCTGCGTTGGAGGACATCATGGCTGTTTGAATTATAGTCTCACAGGACACAAGCATCTCCTCTGCTTGAGTTTTAATATGCGTTATTTCTTCTTTGATTTTTTCTATGTTGTTCTCCATAGCAATGCAAACACCATATTGTCTTTTTTCTTCACTTAATAGCCATACTGGAATAATATTTAGCAGGGTCTGAAATGTTTTAAAGCCATTTTTATCTGGATCCACTTCAAACTGTTTTACCCTAGACAAAATCTGTTGTAGTTCTTCACGTTTTCTCAAGAATTCCAATATATTTATAGCACATGTTCCATCATCCTGCTGGGATTCTTTCACGGAGGAAAATAGAGATTTGTTCTGTGTAATCTCTTGCTTTGAATCTTTAGTATTAGAAAAGACTTGTTTCTGTTGTATGCCCTTGACTCCAAGACATTTTTCTTCCTGCAGATTATTATATGGCTGGGGCAATTTTTTATGTTCAGCTTGACTTCCAGAAGTCTGTATTTGCATTTGCTGAAAATTCTCTGTCTGTGAATCAAGATGTACATCAGTAACCTTTTGCTTGACTACCTTCTGTGATGATTTATTCAAATGTTCTTGTTTTCTTTCAACTATTTGTCTCTCTTCCTTTGGACTAATTGTTGATGGTTCCTGATTTGTTCTTTCACTTCCTGGAGGTTTCCCACTCTCAGATTCTCTAAATTCTCTTTGCTTCTCAGGAACTATATTGAGTTTACTTTCATGGCTTTTCTCTGTGGGTTCCGTAGGTAGTTTTATTGTTACTCTTTTCTCCTTCTTAGGTAATTGATAATATTTTTCTGCTACAGATTGCTTATTACTATAGTCAGTGCTTGCTTCAGTTTTCTCGGTTTTCTGGTACTGTTCTTTGCTAATGGTTTGAACATCAATGTCAGATTGCTTTCTGTGGCTTTCATAGACGTGGTTTGCTTCATTTGATTTGTGATCTGCGGTTGGAAGCTTGATAGTTTTAACCTTGAAACTTGGGGAAACAGGTTTTCTTTGGGGCAAATGCAAGTCCTCCAGATATTTCTGTTGTGTTTCTTGTGCACTATACTCCTGGTGCCTCTGTTTAATTTCACATGCTGATATAGATTGTAACGTGTCCCACGAGCTCTGTAAAACTTCCTTTTTCGTGGTAGCTTTTTCTTCTGAGGCTGCTAGAACATGTTGGAGCCCCTCGGTGGTGACTGTCCCCGCTCTTGTGGAAAGCTGGTTGTCCGTACACACTCCTAGGACTTGAGAATGACTTTGGGAGTCTGGGTTAGGGTGAAGCAAAGTGACCCCTGAATCCAGTCCAGGTAGGGGAGCCTCCTCATTTGTTTTTTGTAACAGTACTTCCTTTTGCCGCTCTGGCATGTTTTGATTGGGGCTTTCTCTTTTGACTATGTTGTTGCAAGAACTCTCAAGTTTCTGTTTTTCAAGCTCTTCTCTTTGTTGTCTGTACTTTTCTTCAGCTATCATTAAAGGTGTCTTAAATTTTCTCATATACGGTTTTGGACTTTGTTGTCCTGAATCTGCTGAGAATGAATGAGATTTTATAAGAGGTGCCATTGTTTTTTCCTTGGGTAGTGAAGTTTCTGGAACTGTCTGTGAGAGAGACCTCCTAGAGTCCATAGATAATTGTTTTCTTTCATCAAGACTTCTTTTAGACATGTTCTTCTCCATCTCTGTCTGTTCACAGCTAGTCGCCATTATTACTCTTTCCTGACCCTTTGAGGGAGTAATTTTACATTCCGTATCTGGCAGGGAAGTTTCCAACTCAACTTTTGGGGAATCGCAATTCTTTTTATCTTCTATCTGCTTGGGAAATTTGGGTTTAGGGAGTGTGGGAGGTGGCAAAAGTACTCCTGATTTTCCTGTTAAGACTTTAGCCTGAGAATGAGTTTGCCGAGAGCTTGAGGCTTCTTGGGAATTTTGTATGAACATTCCCCTGTGCTTTTCTTGAACAGAGGAGGAAAGGAGATGCACTGGTTTAAGAGATGGAGTTGGAGGAGGGGGAGGTGGTGGAAACGCTGATAGACATTCTCTTTCAGATTTATCATCTGGTGGTGGAGGAAGAGGGAGGCCTGGGAAACTTTCAAATTCAGCCTTTATCATCTCTGGGGCATTTTTTTCAGGCAACATCATTAAAGGAGGTGGAGGAGGAAGAGGAAATTCAATTTCAGATGATGCATTGGAAGGTGGAGGAGGAGGTGGAGATGGAGGTGGAAGAGAGCACTCACTTTCTTTTCCATTATTTGCAGGGCTGCCGTGGATTGAATTAAAGGACATTTCCATTGCCATTTTTAAGTCTGTGGAAGTATTTGTCCTCATTAAAAAGTCCTGCCTCTTCAGATGAACCTCAGCCTGCTTCTTGTCAGTTGCCTTAAATTTACTATGACTTTTGGGGGAGACTTTCACTTGTGTTACATCTGATATGTCTTGATCTGTAGGCAAAGTCGGTTGAGGGTTCATGTTCTTTTTCTTTATATATTTATTAGAACATTGTAGTTCTTGCTTTAACAAAGTTTGTGTCTGCAAGTCCTCTGAAGCTTCACAAGTTTCCCTGACTGTCGTGTTGAGCAGACCCTGGGTTGGGGTGGGCTTAAGGCTTTGTTTATCTGTTGGTATTTTAGTGTTTTGGGTATTTTTAGGACTCTTTACAGAGAAAGATTCAGTCCTCTGGTGGTCATTCCTCAGTTTGCAAGTTTGAGTCTGTTGCTTTTCCACTGTTTTATCGACAGATTGGATAGAGTCAAAGACAGCATTCTTCTGCTCTGTCACAGTCTCTGACTTCTTAGTTTTTAGATTTTCCTTAGCTGGCACCGTTGAAGTCAATTGTCTGCTCACATGCTCCTCACTAAGATGCTGCTCTGTTGTGGTATCAGTCCAGACGCCCATTTTGTCCCCTGATTCCAGCACATTGTTAATAGCTTTGTGGTGTGAATTAGATAGTTTTCTAAGGCTTTTCTCAAGAGCATCATTGTTCTGTTCGCGATCTATGACAATCTTTACAGTGCCTTTGGGGGCTTTTGGGAGAGTAACTTCAGTTCTTTCTTCTATTAAATTCCCATGATAGGAGTTGCCTGTAGTTTGATTGGGAACGTCTGCTCTCCCTTGCCACCTGGCTGCTGGCTCAAATGGTCCTGGTCTTGGCTGAAGAACACTTTTTGTGTCCCTCTGGACAGCCACCTGATGAATCTTTGTTTTCTGCTCTTCTGAGGATCCTCCCACCACACCTTTCACGTCTTCTTTTACTACAACTCTTTTATCTACCTCTTTGAAAGCTCTCTCTGCTTCTTTCAGATTCCTTAATGATATCTCAAGGTCATCTCGGATAAGCTCCTTTTTCAGGATTTCTGTTCTTGTGTTTGCGGTCTTTTCAAGGCATTCAATAGCTTTTTCAATGTCACCAGGGATGGCATTGGGCTGTTTAGATTCTTTCCATTGGTGATTTGATTCCTTAAGTGATTCGAGTGTGGCCAGCGTGTCGCCTTTTATAATTTCTTCTGTTTTAGCCCCCGTTTTCTGATTTATGGCCTGGCTGAGGGAATTTAGAGTTGATTTCAAATCACCTTTTATAATTTCTTCTTTGGGGGTCTTGCAGCATGTCGTGTGAGGCTCTGTCATAAAAACCTTAACTGTATTATGCACATGTCCTGGGATGACGTCAGTTTCACAAACAGTCCGTCCAACCTGAGACTGCCTTTCCTTTAGTAGCAGTTTGGTACCCTCCACATCGCCACCAGTTATTTCTTCCTCTCGTTCTTGTTTCCTAGCTGTCAGTGTTTCACTCGACTCCATCTGGAGTTGTTTTAGATAATCCAAAGCTCCAATTTCTATGCATGTTGTGAAAAACTGAACATTTCCCCTCTCAGAGGCATCGATTTTAGCCCTTTCAGGTATTTTATTGTTTGATATGGAAGATAGCAAATTATGAATGGTACGTTTTACATCACCCCCTATTACTTCTTCACGCTCAACTGTGTCACCAGCGTTTTCATGAAGAAGACAATAGATAGTCATATTAATATCTCCTCTTTCATCTTCCTGAATTAAAATGCCTTTCTTTACGGATCTTTCCTCGGAGAACAGGTTTTTTATTGCTTGTTGTACATCACCACTCACTATTTCTTCTTTTTCGGCATGAAATTCCGTTGATCTGTTTAATAATTGAGTTTTGGTCAAATTAACATTTCCCTTCTCTTCTTCACTAACCCAAATTTCCTTTTTTGTACAGTCTCTTTTGGAAAGCAGGTTCACCATTATATTTCTAAGATCAACCCTGATAATGTCTTCTTTCTGTATCTCAGGAGATGCTTGATTCATTAGCTTGTATTTTGCCATTCGAACATCCCCAACTTCATCAGCTTCAATGATGATTCCAGGAGCCGCAATAACTTTTTGAGAGTAGAGTTCTTCTAACGTTTCCTTAATGCTCTTGCCAATAATTTCTACCTTCTCTACCCTACTTTCATTAAATTCATGAAGGGGTGTAGTTTCAAAGAGCCATGTAGTTGTCTTGACATCAGAGGGAGGGATTTCCTCCTTGATGATTTTTGTGGTGTTTTCATCTGCTTCCTTAATAGAATCCAAAGTTTGATTTTCAAAAAGCCATACTGCCTGCTTAACATCGCCTTTCTGCATATCTTCCTGTGTGACTGTTTTGATATGTTCATATTCTGACCCTTCTCCTCTCAGCTCATCTATAGTGTGGGTTTCAAATAGCCAAGTAGATGTTTTAACATTGCCCTTCTGTATTTCGTTGACACTTACTGTTCTTATATAAGTATTCTTACCACAATTTTCAGACTCAAAAAATTGTTTACTTGTCTTTACATCCCCACCTTGAATAGGGTCCACAGTGGGCATAGCATCATGTGATTCTTCTGAAATCTGATCCAGCGGCTGGGTTTCAAATTTGTATCTGACAGAACTAACATCTCCCTTCTGAATGTCTTCCTGTGTGACAGATTTAATAACATACACAGTCTCTGATTGATTAATTGAGTCTAGTGGTTTTGTTTCAAAAAGCCACCTAGTTCCTCGTACATCTCCATGAATTACCTCTTCCTTTTTAACTGTTGTCACTTCATGGTAATACCCTTCTCGGTCTTGAATTGCATAGAGTGGCTGGGTTTCAAAGAGCATTCTGTAGCTTTTTACGTCACCCTTCATTACTTCTTCAGTAATTGTTTTCTTGGTGCTGATACAGTCAGACTCTTCTTTAATCTCATCTAAAGAAAAAGTCTCAAAAATAAAGCACCCCTTTCTTACATCCCCACCTTGTATATCTGTCACTGTCTTAACTAATTCATCACCTTCTTGGCTCTCTTTTATCATATCAATTGGTTGGTTTTCAAAAAGCCACCTGCAATTTAAAACATTACCTTTCTGAATATCTTCAGTCTTTAGGGCTTTGATCTTTTTCAAAACTTCCTCTGAACTGGAACTTATAGAATCTAAAGATTGATTTTCAAATTTATGCCGCATGCTGGAGACATCCCCAGCTTGGATATCCATTTCCATGGCCTTGATTTCCTTTCCTTCTTCTCCTTGTATGCTGTCCAAATTTTCTGTCTCAAAAAGAAAACATGCTGTACGAACATCCCCACCTTGGATCTCTTCCTGTTTCACAGTCTGCAATTTGACTGTTGCTTCAGAGTCATCTTTTATGGTGTCAAGTGGCTTAGTTTCAAAGAGCCAGGTACAGGCTTTGACATCTCCCTTATGAATTTCTTCACTGCCGGTCATTAATGAAACTTTTTCATAAAGAGACTCCATTGGTTGGGTTTCAAAAAGCCACCTGCAAGTTTTGACATCCCCTTTAACAATATCTGTCGCCTGTTCAGTTTTACTTTCTCCTTCTTCCACATTACTAAAATACTTAATCGAATCAAGAGGTTGGGTTTCGAATAGCCATTTAGCAGATTTCACATTTCCGGTCTGTATTTCTTGAGCAGATATTCCTCTAATTATCTGGAATTTATGAATGCTTTCATCAAACTGATCAATGGGTCTTGTTTCAAAGAGCCACCTACAACTTTTCACATCACCTCTTAGGATTTCTTCTTGTTGGACTGTCTTGACTTGATGATATTTCCCAAGGTGATCTTGAATGGCATATAGTGGCATTGTTTCAAAGAGTGATTTGTTTAACTCTACAGCACCTCTGGTGACTCCTTCCACCTCTATTTTATGTGATGCATCAAATTTAATTAAATTGTTTGATTCAAAGATATGTGTGTAATTCTTTACATCTCCTCTGTCAACTTCTTCAAGTTTCACTGTTCGTATATACTCTTTTTTATCTTCTCTAATGTCTTCCAGAGGTTGGGTTTCGAAAATCCATTTTTGGTGCCTGACATCCCCCTTTTCTTCTTCAGAGGCAGTAATTTTTTGAAGTTTTCCTACATCAGGGCTATCTTTTAAAGCCTCTATTGGAAGCGTTTCAAATAGATGCTTAGTAGTTTGTACATCACCCCCTATTATCTCTTCAGACCTTAGAGGACCTGCATCAGAAACTTCTTTTAGAATGTCTAATGGCTGAGTTTCAAACATCCAACACTTTCTGGAGACATCTGTACCTATTATTGTTTCCTTTTCAGTGATGACCTCTTCTGACTCTTCTTTGATTTTCTCCAAAGGTTGAGTTTCAAATAACCACTTTGCCCTACTCACCCCACCTTTGACATTTTCTTCCATGGATATTCCTCGGACAACTTTAATTTCCGTGATATCTTTGTTAATTGTGTCCAAGGGCTGTGTTTCAAACATCCAACGTGCTGTTCTCACATCTCCCTTTTCAACATCTTCTCTGTGAACAGTTTTAATTTCTAGCATTTGACCTAAACCATCTCTAATAACATATAACGGTTGGGTTTCAAAACATTTTATACTTCTCCTAACATTTCCCTTAATTTCTTTGAGCTCAGACCTGAGTTGCAATAAGTGAACTTCATCCACTGAATGAAGCTGTCCTAGCTGATCCAGATGTTGAGTTTCAAACATATATCTCACAGTCTTGACATCCCCACCAGTTATGTCCTTTACAGCAGTTACCCTTGATTCTTCTTGATGCATTTTATTCATTGAGTCTAGTGGTGTTGTTTCAAACATCCACCGGGCTGTGCGGACATCTCCTCTGGCTAGCTCAGGGATTTTCTCAGCATTTTCTTCAGTGCCAGAAGAATGATCCCCCAGTGTATCTATGGGTTGGGTTTCAAACATCCACGTGGTATATTTCACATCACCACCAGCAATGATTTCTTGATCAGCAATGCCCTTGTTGATATTATTTTCATCTGGAGAGTCATCATTGATGGAATCTAAAGGCTGGTTCTCAAAGATCCATCTCATGGACTGTACCTCCCCCTTCAGAATTTCATCCCACTCCAAGTGTTCTCTTTCTGAGTTCAGAGCTTTTTGAGAACTGTCATTCGTACTTTCAAAAACATACCGGACTTGTTGCACATCTGCTGAAACTGAGCTCCCTGGGTTCACTTGACTAGAGACAATTTCAGAAACTTCACTGATATAATCTTTTTCTAAGTTTTTTCTTAACTCAGGATGCATGTGTTTATATAAACGGTTTAATTCGTACAAATTTCTTTGCTTAGAATATAATTCTTTGGGTACTGGTGGTATTCTAGGAGGGTTGGGGAATTCAGGGGACTGGGAAAATGCTGCCATATCTATTGGAGTTTGAAATATATCAGGTGGGGGAGGAGGAAATTCTTCTGTTTTTCCCGTAGCAGTGGCATTAACTTGTACCAGAGTTGAGGAAGTGGCACTGTGGTCATTGTGTTTTGTGGTTGATGTTTCCTTCCTCTGGCAGGTCGACATGCAGGATGTGGAAGAGGTATCCACAACTGATGATGCTTTTAAAGTCTCTTCATATTCACTTCCGATCTTTAAGGGAGAGAAAGTCAAATCTTATAAAAATGGGTGTAGTGGTGAAGACTTCCTAGGCATTGCCCCTCACCTGTCCACGTGCTATGATACCTCCATTGGAAACAACAGGTGACAGACTCCTTTGAGAGACCTACTTAGGAGCAATATTTTATGTTTGTTACTATCTTTCCTATAATGCATTGCGCTTTTAGAGTTATATTCCCCATTCGAGACATCAACAGTTCAGTATTTTAACATTTACACATAATCTTGAGTATTCTTCCTCTTTTGCTTAATATGCTATGCTGAGTAATCTAGAGGGAAACAATAAAAGCCTTAAAGTATTTTTGAGGGTTGTTTTGTTTTCCTTAGAATTTTAAGCAAAGTATCTGACATTTAAAATTGACTTTATTATTTTATCTAATGCTAGTTATTAAACTTTAGAGTGTATATAATTTTTCCATTTTTCTCTAGTGAAAAAAGTTTTTAACTCTACTGCTTTTCTCATGTAGATTAATATCCTCCTTATGGAACAGAGGAGTACTGGCTCAGGATTTATTTCAGAAACCACATCAAACATTCAATAATTTGAAAATGCTAAGCATCTACATCTGGTTTTACACTTAACATATTTCTATGTAGAGAAATTTTCTTACTTTACTCTGCTTGGCTGGGGTCATCTCTTTGTCAGAATAAAGGACCTTTTCCTGGGCAGACTTTTCAAAGTGCTCTTTTAAAAACTTAGTTGAAACCTTCGGAATCTCTTCATCCTCAGGTGTATCAATGACTACAAACAGAAAATAATACCGGGGGTGTCATATAACAAATAAACATGATGTTTGAGAAGAAAATTGTAATACTATGGGAAGCTTCTCACAATATATGTTAAATAAAAAGGTTCAAGGTATATATGGTTAATATATGTACACAAGTTAATATATGTCAAGAAATATAGGAAGAACAGTGGTGATGGTTATCTCTGGATGGGAAGTCATAAGTGATGAAACTGTTGTTTATTTTAATTGTATATATTTTTCAAGTTTCAAGACCTACTTCCTTTAGGAAAACCAAAATAAAGCCAAAATAGATAGAGCCAAGTAATGATTGGGTCACAACTGGCTTAAATCATCCTTTGTAGCTCTTCAAGGCAACAAAGCTTTTCATTCCCCTTTTATAGGTAAGACAAATTGGGTCTTATGCAAATTTGCACAGATTTGTCTGTAGTTTAATGACATATCTGTAGGTCGCAAAACTGAATTTAGAAGTGTTTAAATCTGTTATTAGAAGTAATACAATCCAGATAACATTTCTGTTCCCAGGGAGCTTGATAAACATTAAGTTTTATTCTAGGTCCCTGAGGCAAAAAGCAATTCAGAGGTGGCTGGCGTACCACCTTCTAGGCTCTTAAGATGAATTCATAAGACTGACGGGCAGTGAACTATTTCAGAAGCTTATTGCATCTATTACTACACACAGAACCTAATTATATATAGAAATACTACTCTGTCCCCTTTGGGACCATGAGTCATAGTTACTAAATTTACTCAGTGGGAGGGATTGTGCTTTGGAAGGTTTCCATTCAAACACAGACACATCAGCAGGAGCAAGGTAGATTGGGGACCAATAATAACAGATTCTCACCTGTTTCTTGAACATACTGATGGAGCTGAGAAGCTTGGCTTATTTCCTCAGTGTGCTTTTTAAGATGAGAGGCCTATGTTTAAAGGTAATTTTAAATCAATAATTGTTTCTAAGAAGTCAGTTATTTTAGTACTATACATATATTCTTCATTTCACAGTGATTTTCTTTCAAGACTTCAGTGAACATTGAGAGATGCTAATGAAACTTCTATTCCTTATTGTAATGCATGGGCTCATGCTATAACATAATATATATGAATTAACATCTAAAGTGCACGCATATTTTTAGGGTGCTCGTTTTATTTTTCAGAGAATGTCAACTCCAAAGTACAGAAATAGACACTGATGTATATTGATATTAAACACATAAAGGACATTAAAAGCAATTGCTTACAATAAGGTCAGAATTTCCACACAGCTTTGTAAACTGTTTGGAAAGTATTGTCTTTCTAAGTAGTTACCATTTCTGCTCCAAGAACATCACTTTTGTGTGTTTTGGAAACTTCTTGTCCATTTCTTTCCATTTCCTGGCTGTTTCTTGAAATGTCGACCTGGCTACCGTGGATTACCTCCTGAAAATAAATGAATAAAGAAATATACAACGTTTTAAGAAAAGTCTGAAAATGTTAACTATTTTAATTAATGGAAAACTTAATAATAAAATTAAAATTAATGAAAAAAATTGAAGTTCCTCAGTGTATTAGTTTGCTTGGCTGCTGTAACAAATTATCACAAACTTAGTGGCTTATAACTGCACAAACTTAATATTTTATGGTTTGTAGGTCAGAAGCCCTGACTGGGGTTGTTGACAGGTGTTAGTTGGTCTGTATTCCTTTCTGCAGGCTCTAGAGGAGAATCTATTCAATCCTTGTCTTTTGCAGTTCGAGAGACTGCCTGTTTTCCTTGGCTCATGACCCCACTCTATCAGGCCGAGGCTTTCTTACACTGCCATCTCTGATTCTCTCTTCCAATTCCCTGTTCCACTTTTAAGAACCTTGTGATTACATGGGGCCAAACTGAATAATCCAGGATTCTCTCCCTGTCAGAAAGTCATCTGATTAGCAGCTGTAATTTTATTTGCAATCTTAATTCTCCTTTGCATGTAACTTATATATTCACAGATTTGGGGAATTAGGACATAAATATCTTCAGGAACCATTATTCTGCCTACTACCCTTAGTGAGCTACAATGTAAGAAAGATGAACCTCAAAAAGAAAATGCACATCCTTGATGAAAAAAATGTATTTTGTTATTTACAAGCCAACTTTTCATGTTACAGAAAGACACTGCAGTCTTCAAGTTGGCCATCTAGTTTGATGACATATCCAGAGTTCAAATGAAGAATATAACCAACATAAACAGACCATATTATGTTAATGTGTATTTCTCTCTCTTCACACATGGGGCTACTTTTGATTTTATTCAAGTTAGTACAGGTGACCCTAGCTGATCTGGATGATTTGAAGCTCCTCTTTATTTTGGTGATCCAGTCCTGCTGTTACTATAGACTGTGATCTGATACAAGTATATGACTGACTGATTGATTGACTGATGTGATGAGTCAGTTGGCATATTGTTAAATATCTTAACATCAAAAAATAAGGATATGAAGAGATTACTCTTCAAGAACCCATGAAACTGAACTTGTTTGAAGTTGGGCATTCACTTTCATCTACTTGACCATCAAACACTATTTTTGAGATATGATTATTTAAAAATTTGCCTTTGTAGAGAATAATCAGGTGAGCAAATGTCCATTATTATTCATCAGATAGGAGCACTAATTTTTTTTTACACAAAGTTAAATAGTTTTGAGCTGTCAATTTCTAGTCCTTTAAACCAACAATAAATTTAAAATTAATTAACGAGACCTTGAATTTTTGTTTTTCTTTTTTTTTTTTTGTTAGCGGGCTGGTAGTGTGTTGCTTTCCCCCTCTAAGGGTATTCAGTATACAGGGTAAAATTTCTGGTTAACCAAGCAGCCATCAGACATCTGCTCAGAGATACATAATTCGATCTGATCTTATACTTTTCTAGGAAGGAGACTTAAGAAAAAAAGTTGGCATCTTCCTAAAAGTTCTACAGAGAATTGAAGGCAAAATGTAGGTTTATACTTTAGAATATAGATTATATTTTATTGGATGTATTAGTTAACTAGAAATCCTTTCACAATGTATACATATATCAAATCACCATAATGTATACTTTAAATGTCTTATAATGTTGTTAACTATACCTCAATAAGGCTGAAAAAATGTGGACTGTATCTCATTAAATTGAATACCACTGTAATTTTTTTCCCTTGAAGCAGAATGGTTTTCTAGCTCGAGTTAATAATCCACATATATAAAATGATTTTTAATAACATGCTTGGCATACATTTGTGCCAAGGAAAAATTTACTTAATGAGTGGATGACTAAATTAGCAAACTTCTATTAATAAATTATTTTCATTCACTCTTCTATTTGCTGGGGAATGTCCTGGAAATGAGATGAAACAATGAGCGAGTTGTGTACTTTACTTTCTCAAGAGGGAGTACAGAAAATAAATAATCCATATCCTTCCCTTTAAGTTCAAATAACCAAAGTTTGACTTAATAGGAAGCTTTGCATAATCAAATTTTATTTAAGGGTATCAGTAACATTAGGCTGTAGGAAACATAACAATCACTGAAAATGCAGGAGCACAAATAACAATTCTTTTTGTGACAACTGTTTACAACTGTGAGAAAAATTTCCATCTATAAAGATACAATGGAAATATCCTATGGCCTTCTTATGATGCTGGTTAAACAATGAAAGAACAAAGGGCAGTGGGATCCTGACCAGTATGAAGGTTCTTATTGAAGTGCACCATGATTGTTACTACAGTATCATGCCTCTACTTACAGTTCCATGGGACAAGCTACGGCACAGAGACATACTTATTTGGTCCAGTTGGTGTTTTTAAATTTAGAATTAGTTAATACTTACAAAAATCAAGACTTCTGCCTGCTTTTGTAAACTTTAAAGATCTGACAGTCCTGGGTTCATATTCCAACATGTGAGTGAGTTTCTTGCTGGAACAAAGTAGTGGCCAACCTTTTTACCTGGGACATGTACTTTTCAGCTGGTCACTATTCCCATCATTCACTAAGTAACACAAGTTGGTATTTAAAAAAAAAAAGCCTGCCTGGAACCTATAGAAATTCTAGTTTCTTACACTTGCTGCTTATTATCAGATTGAAAGAATAGAGTTAGTGATTTGAATCTATGTTGATGAGATGAGTATGTTGAGAAAGACAAATGCAAACGTTGGGAGTAAAAAACAGTAAATAAACGTATTTTTGACATATTTTGAAAGTTATTTTCTGGGCACTTTATACTGAATGTGTATCTACTTGAGTAAAAACAATCCCTGCCTATCATATCTAAATATATTTTCTTGTAAGAGATGACACAACATGAACAGTACCAGGGCACATAAATTTGGCTAGCGTTTCTACTTGTGCTATTACTCAACAGAACTGTAATTGCTATGTGAGTTCGGTATGTTAGTGTCAACACATCAATTTTACTGCCCCCAGGTTGCTGTAATTTATATAAAGTCTCTCTTAAAATATGCCAAGATTTTATTTCTATTGTTACGGTGTTTCATATTTTGCAACTAGTTGAGCTTGAATGTTTTTTTTTT